>JBBPBX010027214.1:19615-31825 GCA_038048925.1 Garcialebias charrua | reverse complement strand
CCACCACTTACAACCCCCAAGCTAATGGGTTTCATAGGTCATTGAAGGCTGCGCTGGACGTTCTGGTCCACCATCCGGCGTCTCAGGGGGGGAAAGAGGTACGAGACCAACACCATTTATGGTGGAGGTGGCGTGCTGCTGACCTCAACTCGGGATGTTGTGAGTCGGTGGGCGGAATACTTCGAAGACCTCCTCAATCCTACTGGCACGTCTTCCACTGAGGAAGCAGAGCCTGGGGACTTTGGGTCGGGTTCTCCGATCTCTGGTGCTGAGGTCGCCGAGGTGGTTAAAAAGCTCCGCGGTGGCAAGGCTCCGGGGGTGGATGAGATTCGCCCGGAGTTCCTTAGGGCTCTGGATGTTGTAGGGTTGTGTTGGCTTACGCGACTCTGCAATATCGCGTGGACATCGGGGGCAGTTCCCTTGGATTGGCAGACTGGGGTGGTGGTTCCCCTATTCAAAAAGGGGGACCGTAGGGTGTGTTCCAACTATAGGGGGATCACACTCTTAAGCCTCCCTGGTAAGGTCTATCAATTTAAAATTATTTATTTTAAATAAAAATTCCATGCCGATCTTGCAGCTCATCTTCAATCAGCCAACTGTGTCGTGTCCAATTTTATTTTGAAAAACCGCGATAGAGTGAGTCCATCTGCTCATACAGACTTGTGTTCATGCTGCTGTTTAGAGTAATGTTTTCTATGATATTAGTGCTTAGTGTATTTTTAGTTTATGTTTTTCTTAGTTCATATCTTAGATGTTATTACTGTTCTTCTCTTACATTTTATTGTTGGATGTAACTGGGACCCTGTACATAATCTCGTTTCATCACATGTTCCACATGTGATATGACAATAAAGATTATCTGACTGACTCTGACTCTGATCTAGAAGGATCACTGAGGACTTTGGTTTCTTTGTGTGGGACTTACTCGTCCACAGCTGTGGCAGTGGTGTCTGCGAAGAGTGATGCTGAAATCTGCAGTGCAGTTCATGCACATCACGGCTTGTGAGACAGGAACAAGTGTGGGCGCTTTTTCTCCCAGGGACAGCCCAAGACGATCTCTGGCCTGGGAAACACACAAACACACACACACACATACACACACACACACACACATCCGGTGATTTATCATGCTGGGAAGCTTGATGATCAGACGCTGCACCATCAGTCTCATTCTGGCGGGTGCAGATAGGCATGGCTGAAATAAAGACATGAGTGAGGATGCAGAGATATGAGGCAGGATTTACTCACCTCTCCTGAGGAGCTGCTGAGAGCCGCTGAGCCTCTTTTGTGTTCAGTCACGGTGCGGTTCAGGGTGTAAAACCAGTCCTCTCTTTCAAGGAAAGAACTGCAAACAGTGCACACAAACTCACTTAACTGGACTGATCTAAATGTCAGCAACATCAGATACCAAAAACATTGTATGTGCATGTAAGCACCATAAAGTTTTGGGGTTTGATGGTAAATGTGATATTTGTGTCATTTTTCTTGTGTACAGTGTGACCCACCTGGCAGACAAAATGATGGAGATGTCTGTCCCTTCGATCTTTAGTGCATGCTGGACATTTTGTATATTGGGTTTACTGATCTGGGTAATAATTAATCACAAATATCACAAATATTAGGCATAGATAAACAACAAGTTCTTTCTGATGGGGAAAGTGTTGACCTTTTTTATCTGATCTTTTAATGGCTGTAGCTTTCCAAAAAAATTGATTTGGCAAAAGTTGTGAATTCACATCAGTTCTTTGTGGTTTTGAAAGGAAAACTTTGCTAAAAGTCAAAGCGGTTACAAAAGTTGGTGACTTGCTGATGAGCTGACCTTTAACCCTGTCAGAGGTAAAGTGTTCTTCAGTCTGTATTTCCCGTCCTGCTGAGGGTAGGTGTAGAGCAGCACATCGTTCATCTGACGAAACACAAAACACTCAGAAAATCTGCAGAACGGTCAAATCTTGAAATGTGGTGACATGTTGAAAATAAAGAGATTTTAAAGTCAGTGATCCACTCAGGTTGTTCATGCAGTGCTGCAACTCTCCTGTAGGTGTAACTATAGTCTAATATAAAGATTTGTTTAAGTCACTAAAAATTATTTCCATTTTTTTTCTTCTAAAAAAGATAGTGAACATGTTAACAGCTCTGTGGCTGAATCATAAAATTATGCACACCTCATGGCCACTGGCTGCACTTAAAACATTTTTACTACACAGGTTCATAGTTTTCTATTAATGAATATTAAAGACAAATTTTGATATAACCCATACCTGACATATACTTTAGGTAAAGTATTTAATTCTCATGTAACCTTTTTGGGTTGAATTTATTCATTTAAAACCATTATCTTGGATTTATTTATTTATTGCATTACATTTTAATTTTTACACTACATCATTTGCCATCTGCCTCTGGGGGTTTATTACTTTTTAATAAGGAAATGCCCACAGACTTGTTTTATTATTCATAATAAGTGATGAAACAAAGTCCTTGTCTGAGTGAATAGGTGTGAGTGAGAGAGTGGATGGTTGTTTGGTGTGAGTGAGACAGGTCCCTCTTGTAAATGAGTCCCCGTGACTCAACGAGGCTAGCCTGTATAAATAAAGGTTGAATGAATGAATGAATGAATGAATACTAACAGCACTGACAATTGTTATGTTGTGATTGGGATTAGAGGAAATAAGATTTGCAAGACTCTTTTTTTTTTTTTTTTTTGAGTATTACAGTATATGTTTTAAAGCACTGCAGAATAAACAGGTGCAACACATCCATTGTGCCTTTTGGATATGAATGTTTATAATAGTTTGTGGCTTTATTTTAATAAATTAATCATGTGGTATTGACACAACAGTGACTGGTGGTGAAGATTGTCTTCAACTGTACAGTTACTGAGCATCCATTCATTCATTATCTTTAGCCGCTTCTTACTTTTTGGGTTGTGGGGGGTCACTGGTGCCCATGTCCAGCTATCACTGTGCAAGAGGCAGGAGACACCCTGGACACGTCTCCAGTCCATCACAGGGACACATAGAGACAAATGAGACAAACAACTCTCTCACTCACATCTAGGGACAATTCAGAGTCACCAATCAGCCTAACATGCATGTTTTTGGTCTGTGGGAGGAAACTGGACTGGAGTATCCGGAGGAGACCCACACGCATTGCACGGAGAGAACATGCAAACTCCACCCAGAAAAGTCCCCTGGTCAGTATCTGATTCAGCAAACTTCTCACTGAGAGGCAACATGTACCAACTGATCCACCGTGCCGCCCTGCTGAGCATGTTTGCAATTTAATTTCTAATTCTGATCATTTCCCTGTTTTCCTTACTTTAAAATCATCGTGAATTTGCATTTAAGGGGCTAAAATCCTAACAAATCAGAATGACAATATTTTTTACAACATATAGTTTTAGATCTTGGGTAGCTGACCTTCCCATGTTGTCAGCAAATGTCTGGTTCAGGATCTAAACATTCAGAAACTTCCTGTCAGGAAACTCTGCTCTTAATAGCTCAGTCTGGACACAGAAGTAAATCAGGGAGATTCCCAACTCTATTTTTTTTTTACAACAAATTTAGGAAATAAAACAAGTTGTGTACATCTATAATAGATGATCATATTAAAGTAAATGTATGAATATTCTTCAGTAAGTAAGCAGCATTTACCAAAAACAAATGGCGGGGCTGGCGACTCTTCCTGCTGACCTTCATCAGGGTGCCCTCTTTCACAAAAACCTGACAAAAGAAATACAAATAAGATCACGTTGTGCTGACGAATCAGGTCCATCTGCAGACATCAGGGTTATTTTAGTCCAGCCTGACTGCTTAAAGGGCACGGAGGGGTGGTGGTGGTGGTGTGGCAGACAGGGTGGGCTGGCATCAGACAGAAACAATGCTGTTATCAGAGACGTACCCTGCCAGGATGAAGCAGGTCGCGCTGGCCACGCACGCTGTACGCTATGTTGATCAGACGCAACAGGTTCTCCTAAGAAACGCAGACAAAACAAGAGGAAGAACGTGAAAGAAGGGTGAGGATGAAATAAGGCTGAAAAGATAGAAGAGTGTGATAATGTTTGGCACAGTCTGCAGATGTTATCACCTGAATCCAAAGGAAAAACAACATATCACCAAGCTAGAAGGCATTTTCCTTCTGATGGCATTACATTAAATATGCTTGGCCTCTGCAAGATGTTACAAAATGTTTTATGTTTATGTTTATTACATTTGTTCATTTTTTTTACAAAAGAAACAATACAAGACAATCTCATAAATGATAGTGTACAAAATGTAAAAAAATGAAAGGTAGCAGAAAGAAGAATAAATCTTATTATATCTGCCCCTTACTTCCAACAATCAGATTAAACAACAATAATCAACCATGTAAACAATAATAATCTTCAACCAACTTTTTCCAACAATCAGATTAAACAATAATAATCTTCAACCAACTTTTTCCAACAATCAGATTAAACAATAATAATCTTCAACCAACAGTACAAAATGACTAACTCTTTCTAATTTTCTAACTAATACAATACACATTACGCTATTTCATTTTTTTTTAACACATTTGTTTTGATCATTTTTTTAAATGTAAACATTGACTTGGCATTTTTAACTACATTCTCCAAGCCATTCCATAATCTAATTCCCTGGATTGAGGTAGAACGTCCCTTCAAACTGGTTCTGAATTGTGGTTTTACAAACAACTCTGTCCCCTTAAGATTATAACAACTTTGTCTTTTAACAAAGTGCATTTGGATATTTAAAGGTAATGCATTATTTTGAGCCCTATACATAACTGATAAAATATTATAGTCTACCAAATCATGGAACTTCAATAACTTTAGTTGATAAAATAATGTACTTGATGGATGACAGTAATGTTTTCTAGTGATAATTCTTACAGCTCTTTTCTGTAATACAAAAATAGGCTTTGTGATTGTTTTACACGCATTCCCCCAAACATCAATACAATAGATTAAGTGTGGAACAATGATTGTGTTATACAACAAATACAGAGCTTTATCATTCAATAGGTCTCTGACTTTGTACAGTACTGCAATCGATTTAGCTATTTTTATTCTTACAGAATTTATGTGTTGTTTCCATGTCAGTTTGTCATCAATGATAACACCCAAAAACTTCACCTCATTCACTCTACAAATCTCAACATCCTCAATTTTGAGTGGAACATCAACAGTTTTCTTTTTATTACCGAATATCATGTAATTAGTTTTCTCTAGATTTAATGATAATTTATTTATTTTAAACCAAGTTTGTATCTTGACAAATTCTGTCTTTATCAATTCCAACATTTGTTCTATATCTTCACCTAAACAGAAAAAAGTGGTATCATCAGCAAAAAGTACACATTTAAGGAGTCCTGACACATTTACTAAGTCATTCACATATAAAATAAAAAGCTTTGGTCCAAGTACAGAGCCTTGGGGAACTCCACATGTGATATTACAGAGGTCAGATCTTACATCATTTATTTGTACAAATTGTTTCCTATCTTTTAAGTAGCTAGATACCCACTGTAATGCTGGTCCTCTAATACCATATTTGCTTAGCTTTTCTAGGAGAATGGTGTGATCAATAGTATCGAATGCTTTTTTTAAATCAACAAAAATACTGATACTCATACAGAACAGCAAGACGTGAAACTAAACGCTAACAAGCTCATGAAGACATTGTTAAAGTGCACATTACAGCTGATCTTGATGAATAATAACTGGATTTTTTTTTCCATCATAAACCTAAATAGATTTAGATTTTAGGAAAGCAATAAATCTTGGTCATGAGATGGGAGCAATATTTATAAAATGAGGGGAAATGTATTTAAATAAATGACAATAATTTAATTCAGGCCTTTGCAGTTCTCTGTTGCATAAAAGTAAATTCTGTTTAAATCGTAATGGTTGAAACCAAAATACTTGTGAAAGACTGATGAGGTTATCAACTTTACTACAGAGAAACATAAAATATAAACTTATAAACCAATATAAACCAGACTTAACTTTTTTAGAATTTTCTACCTGGATTATTGAGCATGCATCAGGATATAAAATGTAAACCTTGGAGACGGCTGAACATGGCTAGATGTGGAAATAAAGCCTGAAAAACAAATTTTCTCTCTGAATTATTTTCACTATTCATAAAAATTGTGCATCAGCTACTTTCATGTAGTTATCCAGATTTTTTGGTAATACTGTATTTAGTTTAGTTGTTTTTGTTTGTTTGGTGTTGGTTGGTTGGTTGGTTGGTTGGTTGGTTTTTGGTGGATTTGTGTTGTAATAATATAGGGGAAGAAGTTAAGTTAAACTTGTAACTACTTAAAAGGGAAAGTTCAGACCTTATGGAGTGTAGTTCTGAGGAAATATTATAAACTATTAATATTTTATCTCTTATAGATAGACCTTTGAATTGTCTCAGTTTGAAGAAAGAACCAAGCTATGGCTAATCACAGAAAGACCAAAGTGGATGTTTATTGTCTTAAAAACAACTCTACTTTTTCCAAACACTTTTTTATGAACCTTACTGTTGTCAGTTTTATATTAAAAAGTAATTTCAGCAGAAGTAATGTGTTATAAGGCTGCACTGGAAGTGCTACATCTAGCTGCTGCTGCTGATTTTTGCATTTATAATCATAAAATCTTTGATGGCTGTGTGACCGATAAAAAAAGTGTTTGTATAAGCTGATATGAAACTTTAAGACTGGGCAGCATTTTGTTTTGTTCTTGGCCTCAGTCAGACGTCATCTTGTCAGTCTGGTCTAAATTAAACTCTTTTTCTCTAAACTGAGGTTATTCAAAGAGTTATCTACAACATGTAAAACATTCATGGTTCATAACTTCTCAACAGAACCACACTAGTTACAGTACTGTATTCCAGCAGTCCACAGGGGCTGCAGTAGCTCAGTGGTTAAGTGGTTAAGTGCTACGACCTCATAATCCTGGGGCTGCTTGTTCAAGCCCAGACTGCTTCAGGAAGTGCATCCGCTGCAAAAACAATTGCTAAATCTTTCATGCGAGTTCACTTCCTGTGGCAACCTCTGCAGAAGGGAGCAGCTGAAAAAACCTTTCCACAAGCAGTAGTTGTATTTTCAGAACAAATAATTATGCATATGAGTCATTCTATAATTGGAGATACATTTGATGTCCAGAGTCATCATTTTTGGCCTGCTTTGTTGAAATGTTTTTTTTTTTTTGAAATTTCTTGATTATTTCACAGTATGTCAGTATTCATAACATTAATATAATACATTTATACATGTTTTATATAGTTCCATAAACATAACTACTTGTTGTCCGAGTTGGTCATGGCTTTTCCTTCCCATTATTGAAAATGTAAGGGAACATGAGGGAGACCATATATTGTGTCTTTAAACACATATAGTGCCACCCAGATGTAACTAAAGGATTTTAACAGGGGTCAGTATTAAGCTGACCTCTTTATCCTTAATTAACTTACTTATTCAGATTGAATAGTAATTTCACGGATTCTTTTCTTTTTCAGTTTATTCAATATTTCTGTGATCTTTGTGATGGATAAATAACCATAGCCATTAAGTGACAGAAAACGGTGATTTTAGTTTGGTATGCCAGGAGACACTACCATTTATTTAAAATAAATCAACTAAAATCAACATTATTACACTTGATTGACATGATTTCACTTTCTTTCAATTTACTACGTCAGCACACTTAATGTAACACAACAGACAAATATGATGTTCAATATTTAGTCTGAGGGCTCTTAGCTTAAAAATAGTTTCCAGCTTAGATTGAGAGAAAAAGATAGGAGGAAAGATGGAGAAGAATTGGGAGGTTAAGAGAGGAAGTTTATCTTGCATTTATGAAACCAGATGACACTCTTCCGTACGCGTCCAGCTAAGATATCATCACACCTCCAGCAAGCAAACAGCGGCTCCTTTACCTTAAGACGTCCGCCTTGGTTCTGGCAAAGAGCTGTGATCAGCTTTGGACTGACGAGTCGTCGGTCCCGCAAGTCCAAGCTGGACTCCAGACGTGTTTACCTTGTCGGTGTCGGTGATACTCGCTTTCGTCGGCAGAAGCCGTGGCAATCGTGGTTTTTTGGCTCAAGATAAATTATTCCAGGAAGGAATAACAAAGTTTTGAGCTTACGCTCATTCGAAGTGGACTCATAACAGCAAGTTATCAGTCCCAGCTGGATGACGAAGGTCGTTAGCTCTTGACCAAGCGTACCACAGCCCTTTGGGAAGGTTCACATCTCTTTCGAAGCTCCCAGCAAACTCTGAAGCGTTTCCGCCCAGTTAGAACTTAAAAAGAGACTTAGAGAGGAGTTCACTTGCCTTATCAGACCCAAGGTTACAGCCAGCAGCAGAGAGAGATTTGTTTAGGAAAAGACACAGCAAGCTGGAGCCCTTTCATGAAAAACAACGGATTACTGTCTTCTGACTTTCTAAACAAAACCGTCCGGTCTCTGTGACCCGAGACTTCACCTTTAACACAGCAGTGAACACAGTAATACTCTTACAGAATAACACAGCTTAAAAGCACACATCATGAAAATGACAAAAGTTATTCTTTTGATCACATCAGCCTAAAATCAAAGATAGAAATAGTCTCTTTTGGTGACTATATTTATCAGATTACAGCTAAATGAATGATCTTGTAGTAAATGTCTTGCTTTACTGAGAGGTCAGTAAAGGTCATCACTGGACAGTTCAAAAACCTTAGTTTGACCCTGGGTAGGTCCACTACAAAAATGATGGAAAAACAGGTTTTTCATAGTTTTTTTTTTTTGTTGGAAACTATAAAATATTTTTCCAGCCTGCTGAAATAGTCAATTATACAACAATATTGCAGTAAATTAATTAAAAATACTTTTTTTTCCTAAAAATATGTGTCCGAGAATATTTTGTCAACTCTGTTACCATAAGGATCTGCCCATTTAAATTTTTGGAATTACATTCCACAGCTATAAAAGTTGCATGAAATGACATCACTTCCTTTTGCTGACAAGATCTCAATGTCTACCCTTCTCTGAGAAATTACTTCAATATGAAAAGCATCAACACCAAGAGTTATCGTTTTTTATGTCAATCTTGTTACTCTAATATCACTAGGAAGACACTACTGATTTTTTTAATGAAAATATTTCTATTTAAATACCCTGATGCATGCTCAATAATCCAGGTAGAAAAATCCAAAAAAGCTAAGTCTGGTCCTCTGGACATTCAAAAAAACAAAACAAAGCAAAAAAAAAAAAAAACTGTAGAAACGTTTCGTCGAATACAGCTTCTCAGACTGAGGAAGTCTTTCGGACGAAAGACGAAACGTTTCTACAGTTGTTTTTTTTTTTTGCTTTGTTTTGTTTTTTTGAATGTCCAGAGGACCAGACTTAGCTTTTTTGGATTTCTATTTAAACCTTTTTAAACCATGATTTTATTGGTGATGTGCGCTTTTAGCATTTATGCTAGCAAGTGGAGTTTTTAACAAAAAACGTTTGAAATTGTCAATTCTGTTACCGTCAAACTCTGTTACTTAAGTTACCAAAATTTGAGAAAATATCAGGGTTTTTTTGTCATTTCTTGAAGTGCCAAATGTATCTCCAATTATAGAATGACCCACATAATAATTCTAGATTTGAGCGAATCTTATTGTAATTATTTATATTTTACACTTACCCCGTGTTTTAAGCTGTCATTGACCTGATCTGCAATGTCAGACACGACGGCTACAGCAGCTGAATGAGAAAAACACACACAAGGATCAGAACGCTGACAGCAGACACAACAAATATTCATATTTGAGAAGATGCTTCTTCGTCTCCACACGATAAAGTGAGTAAGCTGTCTGCAAGTGTCTCCATGTTTAGTCTGAGGTGACTCTTGTCAGAGATGCTTTTTGAGATAGTGCTGCTGCAGCCTGTCTTCTCATGATGAACATTACAGTCTTCAGACAGAGACAAAGGGCAGGAAGGACTGTCTGTGGGCTCCAGCAACTCAAAAAAACAGACTAAATGGGCTCTCTCATGGCCTCTTCTTCATTCCAAATGCACACAAACAAAGACACAGAGGCCAGAAAAGCTCTCTTGGTAGTAAGAACGAGCATGAACTGAACAGCAGCAGTTTGTTCTTGTTATTGCATGTTTACTGCACCTTGGGTGTCTTCATACTCCTTGGAATCAGGAGAGAGGTTGTTCAGATAATCTGAGGAAAGATGAGGGTGGAAATCATCTTCAGAGAGTAAAACACAAGCTATAATTCAGGGAATCTCCTCGGTTTGTACGTAAATAAATCTCGTCTTACACTTTTCACTCACCAGTGAGAATCATGCGATACTGAGCCACGCGCACGATGACGTGCAGGAGCTGCTGTTTGAAGGAAACTCTGTCCCCACCTGGGCTTTTCTCCTGGCAAAATGAACACATCAAACGAGCGCAGTTTCATTATTGTTAACCTTTCGTGTCATTTTTACTATTCATATTAAATTAAACTGGAAAATTTGCTCAATTGATTAGAGCATGATTTTAAAACCTGTGGCTAAAATGAACTAAATGACAAATGACATAAGAAAACTAATTTTTGAAGCAACAACGTTATTTTAAGTATTAAAATAGCATCAATTGAAGAAATTTTTGTGTCTGCCAACCAATTTTAACCAAAGATTTTGTGCAATCTGCTAGCGCTCTGAGTATGTGCTGCAGGACTCTTAGCTACTTTCACACCTATTTTTAGGTCAATATCTGTAGAAATGACTGAGGTAGAGACTTTCTGCTTGTTCACGTTGGCAAGCTCTATCAGCCATTTTGAATGGAGCTGATTAAAAGTTAATAGACTGCCTGTAGCTGTACACCCATGATTATTTTCCACACAAAAAAAATTCAAGAGTTTTGATAAGATCTATCCAGTTGTTTATGCCATATTTTGCTAACAGACAGAAAAATGAACACTAACGAACTCCTGCATGATCACCCGTCTTTCACAGCTGGGGATGACAATTAAATACTATAGCTAACTAAAGGGTTCAAATACAACAACTATACTGACAATTATTATTTTCTATATACTACAACTCTTTTTACAAAGCAAATATTTGGTTAAAAAATAAATAAATATTTATATACATTTTAGGCGCTATGCTAGCCTGGCCCTCGCCATTCCTACGCAGCTCCGCTCAATTCTCATTTCCCTTCACTGCTCAGTCTGGGACTTCTCCCATAGACAACGATTTCTCCGGTAGATTTTTGACCGGACCAATCAGAGAACAGAAGGGGCGGAGTTTTTGGCCCCTAACCCACGCCCCCACCTGTCCCAGCGCAGCCAGCGAGCATTCGCATGTTCTCATTCAAAGCGATGCAAAGCGATGCAGGACTGTTTTATATGTGACACAAATGTATTAATTTCCCCTTCTTAATCCCTTATCTGGAGTTTTATTTTGTTTTTTTGGCCAAAAGTCAAGTTATCGCTCCCTCCTCCTCCTCTCTCTCCGCTGCGGTGCAAAGAATAAGGAAATGACTGAGGTTGTCACGAGAGAATTAAAATAGGGTTTTACGTTGCTGCCCGAGTCCCTGCATATTTTCTGGTCTTCTGGACCAGCGCTACATGGTTTTATTTAATTTTTTTCAAACGTTATAAACACAGAATATGCAGGCAGCGAGAGAAAATTCAGCAGGAGGCGGAGCAGATGTCAAGTTCGGCAGAGCTCTGAGGGGGAGGGAGCAGAATGCTTTCCCTGTTCAAAATTTTTATAAGATCCAATGGTTTTGTTCCTCAGGCAGAGGCCACGCCTCCAGCAAGAATCGTTTCTCTATGGAGAAAGTCCAGACCCTAGTACGAAGCGAAGTGACGGACAAGGGTCTGGTTTTAACCAGGCTAGCGCTATGCCAGCAAGATGAAAAAAATGGCTAAATGTGTTTTAAGTTGCATGATTTGGTAGATTATAATATTTTATCAGTTCTGTAGGGCCCAGTATAACACATTACCTTCAAATATCCAAATACATTTTGTTAAAAGACAAAGTTGTTATAATCTTAAGGGGACAGAGATATTTGTAAAACCAAAATTCAGAACTAGTTTGAAGGGTCAGTCCTCAATCCAGGGAATTGGATTGTGGAATGGTTTGGAGAATGAAGTTAAAAATGCCAAGTCAATGTGTACATTTAAGAAAATTATCAAAACTGAATTGTTAAAAAAATATATATATATATATATATATATATATATATATGA
>JBBPBX010027214.1:0-18107 GCA_038048925.1 Garcialebias charrua | reverse complement strand
TATATATATATATATACCGGTATTAAAAGAAAATCATAGGCCAGTTGAGCTGGTTGGGTTAATTATCATCAGAACAGTAATATGGTTAAATTAGAACATCGGTGAACATCAGTTTTGTTTTCATTTTGGTACCATTTTACAATAAGGCTCCCTTTATAGCTGGCTAATAAATAGTTTATAGATATGTTATTAATTCCATATAATGTACCTTATCACTAAGTATCTACAACTAATCTTATAACCTAAAAAATATTTAAAAAATCCTCAAAAATTAATAAAGTCTCATCATGTTTAATACGGTCACACCTTTACAGTCACAATCAAGTTCATGAAGACAACAAGGCCCATGTGGACCGCACAAAGACTTTTGCACGGCCTCTGAAAGGACAATCATGTTGCAGAGTAGAGCAGAACAAATTAATAAAAAATAGAACAAAGGAGGATTTGAGACAAAAGCTGCACAACTGTCTAAAAAGAAAAACTTTTCACTTAAAAATAGAGGCGGTTTAAATGAAAACTGACCTCTTTGGTTCTAATGAAAATGGTGCTTTGATGACATCACTCAATACTGTATGAGTTTCAAATTTCAGCATTTCATTCTGTATTTTCTCTATAATAAATATAGATTAATAACTTTTTGTGTATATCAGTGCATAAGGAAGCTTTGGCATTTTGGTGGCAAACAGCAGGTTGTCCAGTCTTAGTATGGGACAAATAAATAAATAAATAAATAAATAAATAAATATTCAGTCAGCAGCCTCCTTGTTAAAGAATAAAAATAAAAAAACACCACTGGCATTAATAAAGAGCTTAGGGGAAACACGGGACTTTTTCAACACGAGTGCTCCTAAATCTGACAGAAAACTGCAAAGCTCTGCAAAGACTCCTCGCCACCTCCTTGCCTCAGTGGTCAATAAAATGTAGACAACACCCTAAAATCTCCTCTGCTCATAAATGAGAGACATTTAGACAGGCCCGGTGGACATTCATCTACAAACTGGCTCTTTATTACAAAGTCAGCGATACTCCGTGCCACCTCCCCTCAAGGGGACAAACACCACCTTTAATATTGATCTCTGACAGCGTCAGACTTTTACCTGCACAATATTTATCCTGAACAATGGACAGATAATGCAACATTTTTGTTTGTTTGTTTTTATAAATCCTGTTTAAGATTTTCCCTTCTTCATGGGCTTTACTGGGAGTGTTGCTTTGACTGATTATTAAAGTTATTAACTCCACTGGTTCCACGGTAAGACTTTTTGTGGAAAATGAAGGTGCAGCCCTTAAAAAAGCTTGTTTTTTCTTCATTTGCTTAAATCATCACTGTGTCTCTGGATTTGGTGCACATTTAATCTAACAAAACTCATGGATTATAGATTACATCATTGATAACAGACCTAGAGGGCTCGTCTTTTACGCAGGCTGTACATCCAAAGAATAATCTCATAAACCACAAAGTCCTCATACCTTTATCTACTGGTGAGGTAGAGAAGGATACATGTCCTGCTGTTATTCAAAGCTCCTGACATGAACCAGTCTCTCAAAAAAAAAAAAAAGTTTTTAGCTGAATTAATAAAACAGGCTTTATGCATTTTTGGCATTAAAACAAAATCTTTCTGGGATACAATGCTTTTATGAAAGGGCCCAAGCAAAGAGAAAGGAAAAATTAATTGGTTAAAACTTTGCAATAACTATTGGAATCAATTGTTTCTGCCTGTTAGCAAAATATCTCAGAAACTACCATTTAATGAAACTTTCAGAAAGTAATCGTTGGATCTCCGACTGATTACTTCTGAAGTTAACTTAAGTTAAAATGGCCACCACAGCTGATCAACCATGACTAACACACACAGCTATAATTCAGCTAATTTTGCAATTATTAAGCTAATTTTGCAGAGGTAGTAGCAAATAATCATTTGTGTTCTTGAGCACTAACTCATCTTACAAGTTCTCGCATTGCACGAGATTCGACTTAACGTCATTTATGAGGTTTGACCAAAACTTTTTTCCCTTCAACATTTATTTATACAGGTTAGTCTAAATGTGTCACGAGGACTCATTTACAAGAGAGCCCTGTTTTAGACAAATCACAGATAAGGTACACACAACAATAAACAGCCATAAAATGCATATAAAAGCAGTGATGTAAAACAAAATAAAATCAAGCTACATTAAGAAATGGGGTAAAATAATAAAAACAGGAACATGTCTGCATTGACTTTTGCATCAAACTTAACAATTGTTTAAAATTCCTTTTGGCTGATCAAGCTTCAGATCTTTTTGCAAGGTGTTCCAGGTTTCAGGAGCGGAGTAAGAGAAAGCCTTTTTGCTGAGTTCAGTCCACATTGAGGGGACGCTGCATGTCTTGAGAGTGCACGCTGTAACTGCACTGATGATGTGACATGTAGGAGGAGATATATGATGGCAGCAGACCAAGGATTGATTTAAAGATGAAAATATACCATTGTGAGAGCCTGTGTGAAGTTAATGATGACCAACTCACTGAAGAGTACAGAGTTCAGTGATGGGTTGTAACAACTAGTTATGATGAATCTTAGCATGCCATGGTAGACAGCATCAAACATCTGCAAGGTGCTGGCAGGAGCAGTCTTGTAAATAATGTCACCATAGTCAATGGCCGGAAGGAAAGTGGTAGCTACAAGGCATTTCCTGGCATTCAGAGTTAAGCAAGATCTATTTCTGAAAAAGAAATCCAATTTTAATTTCAGTGTCTTTATCAAGTACAGTATTTGACATGAGGCTTAAAAGAGAGATGTGCATCGACCAGGATTCCCAAGTACAGTATTTGTAAAATTCCACAAGCTCAATGGGAACACCATTCATTAATAAGATAGGAGGAAGGACTGCTGGTATCAACTTTCTGTTTGAAAACAACATCCTTTTGGTTTTATCAGCATTTAGCACCAGTTTGAGATGGAACAAGTCTGACTGGATGATGTTGAATGCAGACTGTAAAAGCTGGAAATCCTTTTTCAACTATTTTAGCATGACAATAAACAACCGTATCATTGGCATAGAAATGCAAGGATGTGTCAGGAATGTTCTGACCTACGTTACTTATGTAGAATGTAAAGAGAGTGGGTCCTAAGACTGAGCCTTGTGGTACACCATTACTGACAGTTACTGTAAATAACTAGAAGAAGTACCATTGGGTTGAACACATTGCTTTCAGCCTGAGAGATAATAGGATTGTCTCATCAAAAGCCGATTTTTGCTTAAAACTCCAGCATGAAAGGAGGTGGGTGATATGCATTTCCTTCAAATAATAGGCCTTTAATTGTAAGAGAACACAGCTGTCTGTTTTGTATTTGATCAAACGAAAAATAGGAAAATAAAGAAAGAATGCAGATCAGTTCTCACCTCAAACTTCTGAACGATGGCGGCAAAGGCAGGTGAAGTCCGGCAGCTGTCCTCCAGTAAACTTATGCTCCGGTCAAAGTGGCCGATGTAAGTGGTGAAGACCAAGAACTCTGCTTTCCTCGTTAGGAAGATGTCAGCAATTCTTTGTCCGTCTTCCCTTAAAGACAGAGATGACGAGAGAGTGCACTAGTTGCATTTCTGTTTCTGCGTCAGTCAGTGTTGGGCACAGCCATGTTGCTTCACATCTCACCAGTGTCTGACTCGACTCTCCAGCTCTGTGAGGATTTTGCGGTGCAGACTGTAAACATCAGGCAGCTCATTGAGAATCTCACCGAGTCTCTCGTCATCCAACACAGACTGCCCATCGTCCCCCACTGCAGTCCCCACTGCTTCCCGAAAGTCCTGATACACAGCAAGGGTGTGGAGATTTTGAGTTGATCTCACAGTCTAAATTACAATCTAACAGTTACACCTTACAGCTTTCTGACACTTTGTTCTCCTGTCATTTCCTGGAGACTGATGCCTTTAACTGATCCCTTACTGACACTAACACCTCCTTCTACAAGTGTGCAGTGGAGAGCATCTTGTGCTCCAGCATCAACGTGTGGCATGGAGGCTGCACAGCTGCAGAAAGAAAAGCTTTGCAGAGAGTGGTGAAGGCTGCACAGAAGTCTGTTGGAGTCAGTCTCCCCACCATCACAAACATCTACACCTCCAGATGCAGAAAGAGAGCCACCTGCATCATGAAGGACCCCACTCACCCAGCACACACACTTTATGCCCCGTTCGCCTCAGACAGAAGGTTGTGGACCATTAAGTGTAGAACCATTATACTAAGGAACAGCTTCTACCCTGAGGCTGTTAGACTCATAAATTTCCTAACTAGAAAAATCACTGTAATGCCACTTTAACTGGTGATATGTGACTTATCTGTGCTGCTGATCTCATGCTGCTGATTATCTTATACTGCTGCTTATCTCATGCCTATCTGCTCACCACAAACTCATGTTCAGGCTGCTGTTGTTACACCATATTGTTTTACATGATTAGTGTTTAGTGTATATCTTAGATCCTTATTTACTGTTTCTTTTTGTACTTTATATTTCACTGTTTTGGGGTGTAACTGGGACCCATAGTACATAATTTCATTCCACCTCATGTACCTCGTGAGATGGTAATGACAATAAAATTGACTTCAAATTAAATAATATCAGACAGCAGGGAATGCATGAAGTATTGTCCAAAAGAAAATAATCATCTTTTCGAAAAGCTGGAACTTTAGTGTTTAAACCACCAGATTATTCCCAACGCTACAGGAGAAATTAAAGAGCAGGATTTGCTCCTTCTGCATTTCCTATGCTGAGGAACGGCTGGGCAAGACCTTTCACTTTAAACTTCATCAGTGAACGAAAGAACTTAGTTTAAAAATTCAAACTGTGGTGTTTATAATGTGTGCGTGTGTGGTGGGGGTTGTAAACTGAAAGAGAAATAAGCTAAACTTGAGCTGAAGATAAATTTTAAAAAGAAGAAAGAATGCACAAACTGAAAAACCTGATGTGCAAAAAGTCTCAACATGCTAAGAAGCAGGTTCAGTGAGAATAAAATCATTACAGGCAGTCCTCGACTTACGTCAGCCTCGACTTACGGCGATTCGGTGTTACGAACGCATCTTATTAATAAAAATATTAAATTAAATTAAAAGAAATAAACAAATGTTTTTTTGAAAAATCTTATTTTATGTGTTTAAATGTTCTTGCTTTTATGTGTACAGCACATTGTTGCAGCTGTGGTTGTTTTAAATGGCTTTACAAATAAATTATTATCATTATTATTATTACTGTATTGTTATTTTGAAGCAGATTACGCAGTTTTCGGCAGTTTTTGGCAGTGTTCGGCAGTTTTCAGCAGTGTTTGGCAGTTGTCGTTTAGCTTAGGTTACCTCCAGCTTCGACAGCTGGCTTTGGACAGACCGTCTGTCTGATCAGAGATTGCTTCACTCAGATAAATGAGCTGGAAACGGTCGGTGAACTCTGTGGACGTCTCAGGCCCGGAGCAGCAGCCGTCGATCGCTCCGCCGCGCCGCATTCCACCACGCCGTCCCACCTGGCAGCCTCAGATGTTGGTGGGACCCGGAGCTATCATGCTAACGCCAGGGAACCGGAGCCGACGGGCGGCGGAGAGGTCTGCTGCGGCCGGGAGCTCGCCTCGATTCTCCGCCTGGCAGCCTCAGATGTTGGATGGACACCGAGCTAACATGCTAACGCGAAGAAACAGCTTCACCAGCTCCCAGTAAGTTATTAACTCTTTTCCCCTTCATTATGGCTCCAAATGTATGGAGCTAACATGCAGTTACAAACAGTTTGGACCGCGTGAAGCAGCTGGAAGCTGCAGAGCTCGGACGTGCAACGAGCTAACATGCTAACAGACATGCTAACTATTTTTTTCCTTCATTATGGCTCCAAATGTACTGTATGTGTTTTTTGATAATTATGTAGGGTACTGTGTTAGGATAGGCAAAGTGCTTGGTAACTGTACAGTACTGTACATGTACGTGTATAAGTGGCGGCTCCTGTGTTTTCCGACTTACGGCGATTTTCGACATGCGAACAGCCGTAGGAACGGAACTCGTTCGTAAGTCGGGGACTACCTGTATATCCATATGAGATTTTTAAGTCAGAACACTCTGATGAGTAACAAGCATCTACCATCTTCATGCCATAATTTGTTGACCACAGAGGAAGCTCTGTTGTACAGAGAGGTGCATCCTACGATCTGTGAGCTTGTAAAACCACGTTATGTGCTTGAAGCTGTTGTCTTCAGTGCAACCCGGTCAGTTTCTCATTATGGCTGAGCAGGAATTTTCTGCTCTGCCTATGTTTCCCAGAATAACAGGCATTGTGTTGAGATCCAACCTTTGGCTTCAACAGCTTCATGATGTTTCAGCTGTCTGTCTGTGGGTGTAAAGCTGCGACTGGGATCATGACACAGTTTGGTCTAAGCTTCAGCTGCTGGACATTACAGTGGACTCTAGGGCACTTTTGATGGACAGAAGAACTAAAAAAAACAAAAGCTGCTCCAATTTCTGTGGCTAAAACAGAAGCCTGAATCATCACCCTTCCACCACCGTGCTTCACAGTTGGAATGAGGTGTTTGTGCTGATATGCTGTTTGTTTTTGTTAAATGTGATGCTGTTCATCAAGCCCAAACATTCACTTTCTCATCTGTCCAACATTATTCAAGAAGTTTTATTTGTTTTTCAGCCAAATGTAAAGTTTGAGCCAGAACACATTTTTTCAGTCTTTCTAAACAACCCAAACCTGTTTTATCTTTTACTACGTTACTGTCATGAACCGTAACATTTACTGAATAGTTTTATAGACTGAGATGTAGCTTTTTTTTTAACCCATACTTTACTCACTTGCTGCAGCAGTTTGAGACCTTTCACATGTCTGAGGGCAGAAAAAATAAAACATAATTAGAGCCGATGTGAAGGCATGGTTATTTTTGTACAGCCTGTAAGTGAACATTGACATATTACAAATGTATACTTACAGTCGCTCAGTATCCACCAGCTCTTTCACAATGTAAAAGGCTCTGGATCGACCGTCGGGCTGTAAATAATCACAGTGTTTGATCAATTTCTCGGCTTTAGAAGAAACTTCAGTATTTTGGCCCAAGTTCAACAAATAAACGGGCTCTCGTCTTCACGGCATCTCTAAGCATCAGTTAAAATCCAAATGATGAAGACAGTCTGGCAGCAGCACATTAACCCCCATTAACCTGCTTCTTCCTGAATACATCTGTCTGAGTCTGCCATCAGCAGCAACTTGGATATAGGTAGGAACAGAAACGGACAGCACATGTAAAACTTAAAGCAAACGTGCTGGAATCAAACTAAATGTGGCCCATTAAGGTAAATAAGCGTGGACAAGTATATTATACAGAACAATTAATATTTTATTGCAGAAATGTCTGATGGACACAACCTTTTCACGTTCAGTAATTATTTTCCATCAGTCAAACTCAGCAAGCAGGAGAGCCAACCTGTCTGTCATAGTTGATGTCTAATGCTCCCTCTTCCTCATCTGAAGTGTGTCCTTGGTCTTCCTCGCCCATCGACTCTCGAGCATCAGCAACGTGACCAATCTGTGGTGCAGCAGCTACAGTGCACACCTTATAGGCTTCTGTGTAGGCACTGCAGGAAGCAAAAGAGCCACATCACAAACAGAAAATGCACACTGACAAACAATTACATTGACCAGACACTGCTAGTGTCATTTATATTATTGTCTCCATCCAGCTCCAAAACTGATAACGTTATCACCATTACACAACAAAAGCATGGTGTAACTTTTACTGTGGAGTATAAAGAAGCACAAGTTTAAATAGCAGTTTGAGAATTATTTTAGTATGCTTTATCTTTTAATATTTCTAAGTCTACATCCCATGCTCATGTTTTATGATTTTATTTACTTTTTAAATATATTTGTCATTCATCAAAAGTTCATCTTACATCAGCCCATAGACAGGAAACGAGAAGGAAATTTTCAATCTGACTTTAAAGATGTTTAAAAACCTCTAGAAAAGTTTAATCGTTATCATAATAAGTGGACTGTGTTTAATCTGTACCGAAAAGCAGATTTTTATTTTGTTTTTTGTGTTGTTCATAAGCTGACAACCAGCTGCCTTGAAATAAATGCTGGCCAATAAAACATAATCTACGTAAGAAGAGAAAAGAATAAGATAGAAGATAATCTACGTACTTTAACTATTAGATGTTGTATATTTTTGTTTGTTTGTTTTTATCTACAGAATTTCAAAATGCATATTACCTAATGCCAGAAGGTTAAACTAAGATCCTGTCTTGATAAGAAGGGATGGCATCCGGCATTCATGACATCATCATCCATGATCTATTGAATATTTTAGCAATTTTTGTGTTTATTTAACTTTTATTTAATAACATGGACCTGCCATTCTGTATTTGTTTGTTCCTCCTTCCTGTTCCTCTCAGACCCAGCCGGTCAAAACAGATGGCCGCTCATCCTGAGCCTGCGGTTCTTTGGGAGGTTTCTTCCTGTTAAAAGGGCGTTTTTTTCTTCCCACTGTTGCCTGTGTGCTTGTTCAGGATGGAAGACTGCAACAAAGTGAATGCTCCACACAATCTGCTGGCTTCCTTCGATAGATAACTTTTACTGATTGGATTTTTTATGTTTGTCAATGTTTCTGTTCAGTTCCCTGAGATGACATTTGTTGTGACTTGGTGATAAATAAACAAACTGAACTGAATTTAATTTAACTGAATTAAATTAAATTAAATTAATTTAATTTATCTTTCATAAGGAAGGCCTGGGTCTCTGAAGGCAGCATAAACATGCTTTTTTGTTTGTTTGTTTGTTTACGTTAAAAAGCCATCTTAAATCAGATTGACCCCAAAATAATTAGTTGTAGATGTTCCTGCATTTATTACTTTCTAAATGTTTCATTTAAGTCCATCCAGTGGTTCATGAGATATTTTAAAAACACAAACAAACAAAATCAGACGTGGGCAAAACAGTTTCACTCATTTGTCTTTGGCAGTACATGTCTTAATTTGTTACAATTGAATATTCTGCTGGTGAAACTTATTTTTTTACACTACTCTTAATATCAGATGTCCCCTTCATGATCAATGGGTCTGAAGTGTTTAAGCAAGAGATGCCTTCACAACCAGGAAGATTACAACTGTCCTTTACTTGTACTTTATTTATACTGAGAATCTTCATCCGTGTACTTTATTTGTTTTCAATGGAGTAATCTGAGCGTTAGGACACAAGATACAATTTTCTATATAAATATGTACTGTACCGGTATATATATTAACCCGTGTGCTGTCAGTTCCCTTTCAGTCGTTCTCTCTGATGCAACACAATTGCTATGGGAATCAGCGCCTTCGCGCGGTTACCTTAAGTAATACACTCACGCCTTTACGGCTAGGGCGTCAGCGTCGCGCCAGAGGCCCCACCCTCTGTATATTTAAGCAGCTGACGCCCGTCCCTCTTTCTCTTTTTGCCCTTTACCTTGCTTAAACCTGAAACACTCTTCTCGGATCTTCTCTGTATTTTCATCGCTCGACCAGAGGTGAGCTCGCTCCCTACACAGAGCATACAGAGAATCTTTTCCTGCGGACTGCTGGGCTAGCGAAAGCTGGTCCGGCACATTTTTCCTTCACCCCGAAGTTTTCTTCTCCTCTCTCCACAGACCACTTCATTCGACGGCGCTGACTGCGCGATACCGCTACCCTGCTAACAAGTAGCAGGCTAGCCGGCGAAAGCGACACAAAGAGGGAGACGTCTCCGGACGATGTTAGCATTGCTAACGGGCTTAACTCTTCTCAGCCATGGCTCCCGAGAAGGTAATGCGAAAACCCAAAACTCAAAGAAGACCAGCAGGCCAGTGAGCCCCAGCTCCCGTGCCTTTTCTCTTCTGCTTTTCTACTGCTCGGTTAGCGAACGCTAACTGCAAGGCACGCTACCTGCTAAGCTAACGAAGCTAACAGGCCAGCAGCCGCGAGCAGCTCAGCGAGAGGACGTCCTCGGACGAGGAACTCTGGCAGGCTGTGAGCTCCGGCTCCCGAACCTGCTTCAGCGGATCTGGCTACCCCCTTTTTCAGCAGCGGACACCCACGAGGCCTGTCCGGTCTGCTCAGGGATGCTACACGCAAAGACACTCAAAGTTTTTCTCGCGGATGACCCCGGAGAAAGGAGAGTGGAAATGGAGTAACCCCGCTGCTATCTGGCTAGCTCCCACGGTTAGCATGGCTAACCAGGAGCACCCACGACAACACGTGGCGGACGACAGCGTTGCTAACACGATTAGCGGCTACGAGCGGACAACGAAGGACTCCATCGTGAGGTATGTGAAAATGCTTGGCCTAGCTTGCTAGCTAACCTTCTCATATTTTGCCTTTTCCGCTATCCTGTCCGGCCGAATCGACGGTAGAATTCATCGCATAACTAAGTGTTTTTTACCGATGCTACGTTGCTCGAGGGCCCGTCTTAGCACCGCTAGCGGGCTCACGAGTACCTCCACGTTTAGCCCCAGCTAACAAGGAGACTCTCTGTCCAGCATAGTCCAGGAGGAGGAATTTCAGCTACCTGTTCAGCTGCGCTACCTGGTAGTTTTCCTATGCCTACGACGAAACATTGTGACGCTGAGAGCTTATCCACCCATGAGGCTATGGATGACTCTCTGACGTTAACCATGTCAGGGCCCAAGGGGCCCTGGCGGGATAGACAAGGACAAGTGGCCTCGGTATTGCAGGCCCACCAGGCAGAAAAGCTACAGGAGCTGCAAGGGGCCACCAGCAAAAAGAAAAAGAAAGCCTGAGATGCCCCTGCACCATTACAGGCGCTCTCACTCACAGAAGGAGAGAAAATGCAAAATTTTTACCACCAGTCCCTGTGTTTTAAGGAGCANGAAGAAGTCAAACCGAAACAATTTATAATCCAGCAGATTTGACCATTTCGTGAAACGTTAAGCTCAGGAACCCTTGTGCTATAAAGTCAGCTAAGAAATATATTTTTTCTCGCAAAGAAACAATTGTTTTTACTGTGTTTTCTTGTGAAGTCCTTCGTACTCGCTCGCTTCTGTGGCCGCCATTTTAAGCAGGGCAAATGAGGCGCTGACGCGTCGCGTAGCGGTGACGCATAATAGATGCGTGTTATACAACGAAGCGTGTTATTTACAGATTTTTCCAATTTATTGGCAATAATTGGACAAAGCGTGTTATACACAGGAGCGTGTTAAAGTCTGACGAATACGGTACTCTGGGACCACCAAGTATTGCTGTTTTCTTTTTTTCAGTCAGAATAAATGGAAACAGTCATATTTCAGTCAAAATGGTTTATAAATATGGGGAAAAAAATCTATAAATATGTCACTTAGGCCTATATGTCGCAATTTAGCAAAAAACTGCGACTTACATGCTGGAAAATACAGTACAGTAGTTATTATTTTTCTCCTTTTTGAATTATGCATGTGTTCAGTGTTGAATTATTTTAACTAAACTGTTCTGTTTTCAAGTTTACAGTTTTTGTTTGCCATTAGAGAAATGTTATGTGTGGGAACAATTAAACTTTTTCTCTTGGGTTAGATTTAAATAACAAGTACAGTATAGGTCAGTGCTTTTATTGAGGCAAGAAGCAAATTGATGTATCCAGTAATTGTTATAAAACTACATTTACTACCAAAATTGAGGAAGAAAATGACAGTAATCTATACCCTGATGCATGCTCAATAATCCAAGTAGAAAAATCTAAAAAAAAAAAAGCTAAGTCTGGTCCTCTGAACATTCAAAAAACAAAAAAAGCAAAAAAATTGTAGAAACGTTTCGTCTTTCGTCCGAAAGACTTCCTCAGTCTGAGAAGCTGTGTTCAGTTCAGTCTTATAAATAGCACCTTCTCACAGTGTTACACAACCAGTTGGTTGTACAAGAGGTTGCAGCTCAGTGTCGTGATGGCATTAAAACATATTGTGATGGTATTAAAACATATTGTGATGGTATTAAAACATATTGTGATGGTATTAAAACATATTGTGATGGTATTAAAACATATTGTGATGGTATTAAAACATATTGTGATGGCATCAAAACATATTGTGATGGTATTAAAACATATTGTGATGGTATTAAAACATATTGTGATGGTATTAAAACATATTGTGATGGTATTAAAACATATTGTGATGGTATTAAAACATATTGTGATGGTATTAAAACATATTGTGATGGTATTAAAACATATTGTGATGGTATTAAAACATATTGTGATGGTATTAAAACATATTGTGATGGCATTAAAACATATTGTGATGGTATTAAAACATATTGTGATGGCATTAAAACTGATGGTATTAAAACATATTGTGATGGTATTAAAACATATTGCGATGGTATTAAAACATATTGTGATGGTATTAAAACATATTGTGATGGTATTAAAACACATCGCGATGGTATTAAAACATATTGCGATGGTATTAAAACATATTGTGATGGTATTAAAACATATTGTGACGGTATTAAAACATATTGTGACGGTATTAAAACATATTGTGATGGTATTAAAACATATTGCGATGGTATTAAAACATATTGTGATGGTATTAAAACATATTGTGATGGTATTAAAACATATTGCGATGGTATTAAAACATATTGTGACGGTACTAAAAAGGTATTAAATTTAATTAATAATTTCTGTATACACCCTGGGGGCGGGGTCAGAACAGCTAACCCAACAGAACTGTGCTTCCTCTGCAGACACTACAGCCTGCAGCCGCTGCTCGACCCGCTGGCGGTCACCGTGCGCCTCCTGGACCACCGCCTCAGCTGGCACCTGTGGGGCGTCCTGCAGGCGCTGCACTACGGCCACCTGAGCGCCTCGCGGCAGGGCCTGCTCCACGCCGGCTACGCCGCCCAGCTGGAGAGCGCCGGGCTGTGGCACCGGGCCGTGTTCATCCTGCTGCACATCCCCGACCACAGGTGCGCCGGCCCGGTTCTGCTCACGCCGGCTTCCAGCTGCCGCTGTGCTCAGAGTTGTGTTTTGTGTTCAGCCAGCGGGAGCGGGCCGTCAGGGAGGTTCTGACCCGGCACTGCCCGCTGCAGGAGACGGACGAGTCGCTCCGCAGGGAGCGCTTCCTGACCGAGCAGCTCCTGGTGCCGGAGGCCTGGATCCACGAAGCCAAGGCCACCCGGGCCCAGAGGGACGGGGACCTGCACCGCCAGGCGCTCCACCTGTACCGGGCCGGACACTGGAACCGCTGCCACCGGCTGCTGATCCAACATCTGGCCTCAGGTACGCTGCTCTGGCATCAGGTGGGCTTTAACTGATGAGGGAAAAGTTCTGGTCCAAGCTGTGGTTCGGCCCGGTCAGAACCTTTTGCTCCTTCCGCAGACTGCATCATCAACGACAACAACGACTACCTGCTGGACTTCCTGGAGGGTCTGGCGCTCCCTGAACGCTGCGCCACCATCCTGGACTGGGACACGGCGGGCCGGGTCTACCTGGACTACATCCAGATCATCAGGTCTCTGCAGGTCATCCAGCAGGTGAGTTCAGGAGCACCGGCCTCAACGGTTCTGGTTCTGTGGATCTTTAAAGTTCTGCTGTTTGCAGGCGGAGGCTCCGGGTTACGAGCTGGAGCGCCTCTACAGCGACGTCACGTCGCTCTGCGGCCGCGTGGAGCTGCTGCCCTGCAGCGGCGCCAGAGACCGCCTCGCCCAATCAGGTGAGGGCGCCGGACCGCACCGCTGGCCTCTGATTGGCTGAAACCAGCATCAGAAATAAAAGGATCCAGAACAGATCTGTGATCAGTTTGGAAAAGAAAACATCAGGCTTTGATTGACAGCTGTGGTCACATGACTCATCAGAGGCGGGGTTTCAATTTAAACTACATTTTATGACGTGCTGTGTAGTTGGTGTGGAATTTAAAATAACATTTTATTTCAGGTTTGTTTCCAGATGGTTTATTATTTTAATTAAGATTCTTTAAAGGGGACCACAGATAGGTTTTTTAAATTTTTATGGTATGTCTGTGGGCTATCCAGACGATGTTCATTCAATTTAATACACAAAATAATGCTTAGATAATCAATTATACCCTTTTTAATTCTGCCATTTTTAACTTTCGTTTTGAACAGGGTATCCGCGGGGTTGTAAAAGGTATTAAAAGGTGGTAAATGAAATTAACACAAATTAAGGCCATTAAAAAGTATTAAAAAGTAATAAACGTCATCTGACGAGGTATTAATTTTTTAAAACCTACACAACTATATTTTTCTTGTTCTGTCGTCTAAAAAAAGGTCTGTGAATTTATTTATCTTTTCTAATTTTATGTTCCAAGTAGGACCTTAGCTAAAACAAAGACGTCATATCGTCAGTCAGTGTGCGCGCGCACCTACAGCTGGTATCATGTCTGTAAAAAGAAACAGGAAAGAGGAGCGCGACTTTATCTTCCGACATTTAACAAGAAATTTACCTAAACAATTGTTTGTTAGCTCGAAATTATAGCAAAAGGTGTGTCTCAGTCTAACGTTTTCTTAATAAATGTACTTTAATGGTTAAATCGGTTTTATTTATAAAAAAAGTGTCGCTGCTTGTGTGCACCGTGATCGCTCAGCAGTGAGAAACAGGAAAAAGGAGCGCGGCTCGTTTCGCCGTCATTTAACAAGAAAAATACCTAAACAATTATTTGTTAGCTCGAAATTATAGCAGAGGTGTGTTTCTGTCTATCATTTTCTTAATAAATGCACTTTAATGGTCAAATTAGCTGCATTTCGCCACCGTGGTGCAGCTTGCTGCTGGATTGAAGCAGTGAGCAGAGAGGTGGGGAGAGTATGGCAGGCCGATTGGGTCATTAATAGCTAGTGAAGATTCTCAGTCATCCAGGACATGGTGAATTCTAAAAAGTGCAAAAAAAAACAAAGTATAGTATAATAGTATAATAAATAGTATAATAAATAAAGACCAGTTGTTTTTGTCTTGAACTTTTTTTAATTTGTCATTAAAGGCACGTTTTCCTATTACATGATACAACAGCCAACAGCATGCCATACCCTATGGGGCCATCAGGAACTGCAGGTTTTTTTTTTCAGTCAGAATGAATGGAAACGGTCATATTTCAGTCAAATGGTTTATAAATATGGGGGGAAAAAATCTATAAATATGTCACTTCGTCCTATAAGTTGCAAGGCATGTAAATTATGCAAAAAACTGCAACTTACAGGATGAAAAATACAGTACCGGTAGTTATTATTTTCTACCTCTCTTTTTGAATTATGCATGTGTTCAGTGTTGAATTATTTTAACTAAACTGTTCTGTTTTCTAGTTTACAGTTTTTTGTTTACCATTAGAGATATGATATGTGTGGGAACAATTAAACTTTTTCTCTTGGGTTAGATTTAAATAACAAGTAGGTCAGTGCTTTTATTGAGGCAAGAAGCAAATTTTTCATTCATTCATTCAACCTTTATTTATACAGGCTAGCCTCGTTGAGTCACGGGGACTCATTTACAAGAGGGACCTGTCTCACTCACACCAAACAACCATCCACTCTCACACTCACACCTAGGGTCAATTTAGAGTCACCAATCAGCCTAACAAGCATGTTTTTTGGTCTGTGGGAGGAAACCGGAGTACCCGGAGGAAACCCACGCATGCACGGGGAGAACATGCAAACTCCACCCAGAAAGGCCCTGGACCGGGATTTGAACCGGCAACCTTCTCGCTGAGAGGCAGCAGCTCTACCAGTTGTACCACCGTGCTGCCATTGATATACTGTATCCAGTAATTGTTATAAAACTACATTTACTACCAAAGTTTAGGAAGAAAATGACAGTAATCTTATCACTTTACAATTAGTTGCTCTAAACTGAAATACAACAGGTTGCCGCTACGGTTACAGCTCGGTGCCGTGATGGTATTAAAAAATATTTTGATGGTATTAAAAAGGTATTAAAAGGTATTAAATTCAACTCTAGAATTTCTGCATATACCCTGTTGAACGACTGGTTGATGATAATGAGCTCTGAAGGCCACGCCCTTCAAAGATCTGTTTACATTAACTCCGCCCTCTGTAACAGCCAGTATCTCTAAACTGTTGTTGATTTAAAATGAGCTCTTTTTTTAAAGGGTTAGTGTTAACCTTTCCTGCTCAGTCTTTCATCCGTGGTCAAAAGACACAGGGGAGATTTTCCTCCAGGGCTGAAGTCTCTGCTTCAGGGTTAACTCCCTCGCTCGCCTTGCACATAAACCACACGGTGGCTGAAGGTTAATCCTCTTGTTTTAATAATAATTCCAGCCAACAGGTGCACAAACAGACTTTCTTACAGCCGCGTTTCAATTTGCCGTTCACTTTACTCCACACACACACACACACACACACCGTCACGTCTTGCTCTCCTCAACACGCTAAAGGACCCTCTAGGCTTTTGACGACCAGTGTACCTGTATACGGATATTTTAGAGCAAAAAAAAGTCCTGCTGGATGGACAGCGTGTGCGCGCACATCATGCTGCAGTTTAAAGATAAAATTATAGTGTTTAACTCCATTCCTGCATGGAAGGCTTGAGCAAGCTTCAAAGCAGCTCTGCACCGTGATGGACAGAGAGCAACAGCTACAGGACAGATGCACGTGACGTGCAGCAGGTCCTCGGATGGATGGATGGATGGACGGACGGATGGATGGATAAAGCTTGGACCTCAGTCAGTAAAGAATCCATCTGTCTGGGTTCAGGAAGGCAGGATGTTTGATGGAGCTGACGTGGAGCCAGGAGGACGCAGCTGCTCTGAGCGCTGCACCTGTTACCTGCTCAGGAGTTGACAGAACTCTTCAGCGACGCAGAGGATGAAGAATTCAATGAGTTTGAATAAAAATAAATAAATAAATATTTTTTGGTGTTTATCTTGTTACATTTTAAAGAGATGAAGGTTGTTGCAGCATGTTGCGCACACGTTTGGAATACCCGACAAGCGAAATTATTTAAATCCAGCGGATTTGAACATATTCATTTATTAAAGAAAAGTTCAGCTCAGACACATCTTTGCTATAATTTTCAGCAAATAAATATGTTTTTTAAGTGTTAATCTTATTAAATTTTAAACAGATGAAGGTTTTAGCAGCCCACGCACACGAAGACCGGTCAAAGCGAACCTATCAGCTATTTGACAATTATGTTCATTTTTAAAAGAAAAGTTCAGCTCAAACACACTTTTACTATAATGTCAGCAAACAAATATAACAATTATACTTTATTTATAAAGCCATTTAAAACAACCACAGCTGCAACAAAGTGCTGTACACATGAAATTAAGAACATTTAAACAAAAGATGAGATGAAATCATGAAAAACAACCGTCACGTCTTTTATACTGAAGTGGGTTGAGCCTAACCAGGGGTTGTTAGGTGAGGGGCTGGACTCGGGTTTGAGGTGGGTTGTGGCTGCGGCTTGTGACGTCACAAACCACAGGATTTGAAAACGAAGTGTTTCTATCAAAGATAAATAAATGTACTTAGAGTAAATAAACCACTGGGTGCATTTTTTTGGCCCTAGGACTGTTTTTTTATGAAGTACATACCGGTACCCAAAGTAGAGTAAAAAACCATTAAAAAGTGAATTTTGCATCTGTGGTCCCCTTTAAACAACAAATTCACACTAAAATCGTAAATGAACATAAATACGGTATTTAGTTTCCTGTTCAGTTCTTCTGAGTTTACGTCAAATACAAAGTCCTGTTTCTGATGTGGATCAGAACCAAACAAACTAGAGTCAGACCAGAACTCAACACGAAGTTTGAACAAGTTTTATCCCTTGAATTTATTTATTCAATTGTTTTTACCTGGAAGGTCCGTTTGAGATGATCGTCCTCTCGAGTTCTGTTCCTGATGGCGTCATGAATTCAGTAAAAGATAAAAATACCAAGAAGCTTGAATTCACCACGAAGGAAACAAACTGGGAGCAGGTCAGACCAGTTTCATCTAAAACTACGAACGGTTTGTGAAGATGTTGGACTGAGTCCATCCTCGCGTCTATATTCAGTCTAAACTGAATCCACAGGATCTGCCATGTTAAATATATTAACGAGGATCTCTTCAGACCTCGAACCTGGCCTGTCCTGTACCTTCTGGACTTTATAAAAACCAGACCAAACCTCCAGTCCAGCTTCTTCTCTGACACTGT
>JBBPBX010027213.1:0-23311 GCA_038048925.1 Garcialebias charrua | reverse complement strand
ATGTTATGATCCACTGTGTCAAAAGCTTTAAGAAAAGTGTGAAAAGTGCAGCACAATAATCCTTAGCATCTAATGCTTCAACAACGTCATTAAGAACCTTCAGTGAAGCGGTTGTTGTGCTGAAGGTAAGATGTTAAAATAATCCCAATACTTCTTGAGTTGAGAGTTTATCAGTTTCTCAGACACTCAGGAATAAAACAAATAATATTTATTTACAGAAACAAAAGGCTGATGTGGCAGCAAAACTTACATGAGACTAACCAGGAGCCGGGTGACACTAGCCGTGTTTCCATCAAGGTTTCTTGATGCGCATTTTGAAGTATCGCATCAGATAAGGTGAATGGAAACGGCACAATTCGAATTAACTTCCTCTAATTCGCAAAAAAGTTGATAAGCTCGCTTGAGGTGGTTTTTGGGTTTTTCGAAACAGAGCTGATGCGCAAAACGAGAGATGGAAACAGATTTGCCGACTCAGTTCTGACGTAGCGAACATTCACGTCATGTGACTGATCAGCTGTTTCCGCTGTAACATCGCTAAAACTAGTTGGCATGACAGAATAAATACAACTTGCCCGATAGCAACACATTCCTGAAATATTCTCTCCATTTTGCCGAGATGTGTGGTTCGGTTCCTGTTTTCAACCGCTACTTCCTGTTTACTGTAGACATGCGTAACGCTGACGTCTGACGTAATGCCGCTTTGCGTGGCCTGGTGGATTCGCTTCAAGCCAGTTGATGGAAACACTTCTGATTCGCATTAATTTTTATTTACATTTTTGCGAATTTTCAAAAATTCGTTCAAAATTCGAATTGAAAATAGATGGAAACACGGTTACAGATGGAAACACGACAATCTTGGGAAGACAATGCACATAGGCAAAGACAATACAAAAACACAGAACTTATAGGGACATTAACGCGAGACAAAATGAGGAACACCTGGGGCGGAAGGGATTGGGAGCTGGTGCAGCAGGAGCTGACAACGTGTAGGACGAAACACTGGGGAAGGCAGGAAACAAAAATATAAACACAAGAATCTAAAGAAAAGATCCAAGACAGAACACAGATTCTCACAGTTTTCATAAAGACCTTACAGAATCAAATTTAGCGAAGACCAAACATTTCACCGTACAACATGGAGAGCAGAGTTAATTTTGACAGCTATTTTTAATTTAGTTTTAGTCTTAGTCATGTGACTAAAACATCATTTAGTTTTAGTCATTACTTAGTCATCAGAATTTTTTTTGTTTTAGTCTAATTTTAGTTGACAAATCAATGAAAACATTTAGTCGACTAAATCTACAGTCAATTAAGTCGACTAAGTTATACATAGTAAAAACTTTTCATCAATTTCATCAATTCTCTGTAGTTACTAAAACAAAACAATGTTTTAACCATAATATTAATCTTAATATGCAATACATACAACAACAAATAAAACTTTTTTCAAACATCTTTATTTGTCTAACCTTGCTTTTAACAGTAAAACTACAAGCAGTACTTGAATCCCTTGGTTTAGGTTATTTTTCTTGTTTTTAACTGGAATCCTGGCAAAAACCAATGCAGATATGTTCCTGTCTTTGATTTTTTTTGTACATCTACCTTATAATGTTTTTGCTACTTTTTGCTACTTTTTCTTTTCTTTTGTTTATTGTTTAATGTATTTGTATCATTGATGTTCATCATTCTTTAGTTTGTAGCAGGTCGCTTTCGTAAATGAGCCCTCGAAGCTCAATAAGATTTACCTGACTAAATAAAGGTTGAATGAATGAATAACTGCTATCTTTTTGTCTCTAACATTAACAGAAAACTAGTTATTTTCGCAGTAAAAACACGACATTATTTAATGAAGTAATGTTTGCCTAAATGCTTACCTTTGCATGGAGATCCGGGTGACTCGTCTGCAGATGTCGTTTGAGATTAGTTGTATTTTTACCAGTGTTAATTTTGACAGCTATTTTTAATTTAGTTTTAGTCTTAGTCATGTGACTAAAACATCATTTAGTTTTAGTCATTACTTAGTCATCAGAATTTTTTTTGTTTTAGTCTAATTTTAGTTGACAAATCAATGAAAACATTTAGTCGACGAAAATAATTAGTCAACAAAATTAACACTGATGGAGAGCTGCTCATTAAACCACAGTTGATTGACAGGAGAGCTGGGCTTAAATGGACAGGCCTCTTCTGTGGTTGGAGGAGCAGGAGAGGAAGAATCCAACCAGGATGCAGATGGACATCCACTGGGAGGAGTCAGGAGCAGCCTGCCAATCTCAGATGGGTTACTGGTCACCAACCTGCCTCTACACAGACACACAAGATGAATGGATGAATGGATGGACGGTGTTTCTAAAACCCCTCTTCACTCCACGACAGAGGACAATAAATGATGGAGCCACATGTTTCACTGGTGCAACATCGAATCTCTTCCAGCTGTCTGTCATAACTCATCAAGTCATTTCCTACACCAATATAACTCCTTATGGCTTCTGATTAGATGTAATGCCCTTTTCCAATCATCTTTTCCCACCTATATTTTTCATAATGTTACATGGATTAGGCTTTTGATTAATAATAGCGTGAAGCCCAGAGGGCGACCACAAGGACGAATAAAAGGAGGACAAAAGAAATGTTGTAGTGCCTGGAGCGACATCTAATAATACATTGTGGAGGGACTTTAAAAAAAAAACTTGACCCTTGAGAAAACAGAAAAATTCAAGCAGGCACGGTGTACAATCATACAAATATATGTTATTTATTGAGTAATATTTTGGAATAAGACATTGCCTTTGAATTCACAGAAGGGGTTGTAGAAATGTACAGTAGAGACAAGTGGAGAGTAGTACATGTAGGTCTGAAGACAAATGGAGAGAGGGCGAATCGAGGGCTTGTCTCTATACCGACATGGAGTCGACCTTAAAGAGCCAATGTATGCATGCTTTAAAAAAAGTCCCTCTGGACAGTTTGTCCTTTTTATTGCATGACCACTGATCGCCATTGTTGATTCGCAAATGACCTCTTGGCTTCGTTTGGTCTCCTTGAGTGCAGGCTGGTATAGTTCTCGTTGCATATTGCTGGTCTTGTTCTCTTCCCTCGGAGTGCGTGATCTTCTGGCTCTTATTGTGAAGGAGTCCAACAGAAATCCTCCGTAACACTCCGGAGGGGTCTGAAGAGTCAGGCCTGCTCTCTGTGGCTATAACTGCCCTTTTTATTCATTTGCTTTTTATCGTTATGGCTTTTATAAACTTCTCCGTTGCTGTTCCTTTAAGAAAAACAAGTGTCAGTGTTTTTTGGAAGACTTCCATGAACAAAGCTGAGCAACTGTGAGGAAACATTTTTTCATCTGAATATGCTGTTTTCCCATTTAACTTACAGCTCAGTTGCACAGTGGATTCCACGTTTAGCTGAATGCCTGTCAGGGTTCATACAATTATGGATACAACAATTTGTATAAAACACACACCATACAGGAGCAGCTTTCCTCTGAGGGATTTGCAAGTAGTAGGACCAGAAAGCAGTAAAATAAAAACAAGAAAACACACTACTGTACCATGAATAAATACATGTCTGAGAGAGAATAAAATAATAACACGTCACATCGGATACATCTAAACAGTATGGACATGACAAACATGTGAACCTGCAGCATTCTTCAACAAATTTACTCACTGAGCCATCAGGCTCCAGCTGCAATGATACACAACAATGATGACTTAAAAAAATTGGAATGTAGTGAATTTAAAATTTAAGTTAGCTTTGTTTTCCCCCTACTTGGTTCCATCTTTTACCATCTTATGACATAAATTTAATAAAATTTAATATATGCAGAAAAGTACAGATTGCATTTAAATAACCGCTTTTGGCCCTTACAATGTTCCACAACCACAGTCCTGATGGAAACTGCCAGATTTGTAATGAATGTGTCGAAACATAAAAACAAAAAAAGGCACCAAAATTCCACTTGCAGTTACCACCTGTAGCCTACAGAGGGCGATATTTCACCGAGTTCTAATCAAAGGGCGTTTTGGAACTTGGAACTGATCAGGACAGAATTAGCAAAAATATGTTGAAAATTACAACAAAAACAACAACAACAACAAAAACACACACAAAACAAACAAACAAACAAAAAAGAATAAATGACAAAACATATCAAAGGAGACACCAACAAAAGCAAAGGATGCGTATCTCAGAACAGCTTCATGTAACGCACCAAACACCAACATAAAATAATATTATACATTAATTATTATCTCGGAGTCAGTGTGACAGAAACGCTCTCTTTTATAAGCACTAAGTCACACACCTGGTTTTGTTTTAGAGTTTTCCCCATGATGTTGTTGTTTTGGGCTCTCAAACATTTAGGCTCCATTAGTGTTGTGTAAAATTTATTATATTTTTATTAATTTATTATTATATAGGCTATTATTATTCAAGGTGGTGAGTTAAAATTTCCTCCACTTCCATTATATGCATTTCTTGTGAGTTGCAACTTGCTTCCAGATGTGTTTATTGTTATTAATCTGAGCTCTTTTAGTTTTTTATTAAGTGACTTTTTTATTCTGATGATGTCCACGCTGCTTCTTGGTTGAGTTTGATCACGAGTTTTGTCTCTCGTGCCCTTTCTTTTGTGTTACTCATGGATCATACACACACACACACACACACACACTGACCTTATAAAATCACAGTAAGACTACGGGCTGTGTTTTGTGGTAACGGGCTGAAGATGCTGCAGTTATGTGCAGGACGAGGACAAAGTGGGTTCATCCTGCTTCTGTTTTCCTTCTCATCGTGTTAGCTTCACAAACGTCCTACAACAAAGCACTTTCAGACTTCTTCCAATCAAATATTGTTTCTACATTCCAACTGCTTTTGCTTATATTCAACCTTTTCTTTTCCTTACACAACTTGGCTCTTTTGATTTTTTTTGTCTTCTTTTTTTAAACATCCTTTGCTCCTCTTGTTTCGGATCGTGAACTTTTCCGTTCCTGTCTACTTGCAGTCGGACCATCTGGACAACTTACTGTCTCACTCTTTTATACAACTCTTGTGGAGGAGTTTCACTTGATACAAACAGCATTACTTTTCTACATTTACCATCTATTCCCTTGAGTTGCAACAATCTGTCAATATTAATTAGTAAAAAATAAATAAAAAAAACACTGTTCAAGATGCTGGTTTCATCTCGAGGAATATCAAAGATGTGTTCATATTCTGGTTTTTATTGCCAGCTGCCATGAAAATCAGTCAACCGTGTAATTGCCTACGCCTGTGTCTGTTAGCAGATTATCTCATGAACAGCTAGATTGATTTTAATGAAACTCTCAGAAAATAATCACTGGATGCACATCTACAAGTGTTAAACGTTTGAAGCCAACCTGACCCAAGACAGCCATGAAACGAGCTGAACTTAGAAAACACAAAAATGACCATAACACTGTTAGCGCTATAGATAAAGAGCTAGGAATTGGTGTGGTAGTAGCTGAGAGTTGTCCACAACACATACTTTGAGCACTAACAAATCATGCAAAATACTTTTTTTTTTAACGTTGTCGTGAAATGTTAAAAGTCAACGCTGCTTGGTTGTTAGCAAAATATCTCATGTAACACTGGACTGAGTTTATTTAAACTTTCAGAGCAAACCAATGAATGAATTACAAATGATTTAGTTTGGGTCCAGCCCATTTCAAGATGACTTTAGTAAACAAAAATGGCTACAACTCAGTTTTATAAATCTTTCTTTCTTCTTCTTTCAGCTGCTCCCTCCTTCAGGGGTCGCCACAGCGAACTAACTCGCATGAAGACTTGTCATTTGTTTTACTCCAGATGTCCTTCCTGACACAATCACAGACCACCGAGCTACCACAGCCCTCTGTGTGGAGCAGAGAGCTGCCATGGAGCGCCTGGGGGAGCAGATGGTGGGTGTTAAGTGCCTTGCTCAAGGGCCCAGAGTAGGAAACAAGGGTGCAGATGAGGGTGTTTCACCTTTCCCACCCACATTTTGATGTCAATCTGGGGAGTTGAACCACTGACCTTCAGATCACAGGCCCACCTTCTCTAACCTCTGCACCACCACTCCCACTCCAATCAGTTTTACAAATATTGTTCTAATATTTGACGTTGTACTGGAGAGTCATCCTTATCACATACTTTAGATACTAACAGAGCAGGCTGGCTCTTAGGTAGCAGGAGCGATTAGCATCCTTTTTAAGCAAACCAACTTTTATTCATTGATTTTCAGTACAGGGGGTCCCCGACTTATGAGCAAGTTCCGTAGGAGGTGCTCGTAAAACGAACTCTCGTGTGTCGGAACCCGAAACACGTGTTGCTCGTAAGTCCGGATTTTTGGTCGTAAGTCGTAAAATTTATGCTAGCGCTACTACGAACACTCGTTTTTCATCACACTAGTTCATAAACATGCTCAGAAACTTGTTTCCAAACGGTTAGCTAACACACTTTCATCTAAAAACACATAAAAGTGCTGTATTTTCTGTATGTTCTTTACTGCTCGTTAGTGAGCTCGTAAGTCCGGAACCTCGTATGTCGATGCGCTCGTAAGTCGGGGACCCCCCGTAATTATAACAATTAAAGCTAAATTGGGTACACTAAGATAAAAATGTGGGCCTTAAAATGACTTTATGCAACTCGGGGACTACTTTGCGTCACCAAATGCTTCTGTGTAACTTCTGAATGCGTCACCTGCAGCATAACCCTTTGATACAGTATCATGCATTTGTTCGTGTACACAGACAGCTCGTCCCAATCCCCAGAGAGACACGACATTGGTGTTTTTAAAAGACAAGAATATGAACTGAGTGATACTCCTTGCAGAAAAAGAAAATCCAGAAAATAGAAAAGGGTAATTTCCCTCCAAAGGCCCCCGCCATGAGCAGCGTGCAGAGCTGAGCGTGTCTCACATTCATTATCATATCAACGTGCTGCATGCAGCGCTGCCAACGCTCCTCTGCCTGTTCTGCTGCATACATTCCTTATCAACATTCTCAGAGAACGCACCTGCTAATCCTCCTCACTTTCTAAATGAACGTCCTCGCTGCCGCGGCCTGTTTTAGGATTTCACTCACAGTCTCAGACGTGCTTTTCACCCTCGAGAGCGTCTTCGTGAAGCCTCCGTTTCACATCCTGGAACCCCTCATCACGTTCTGTTACGGTCTGTGCTCGACACGTGCATTTTCTGACTTTTGTCCTCCACTTTTCCCAACATTTCTCCTTGCGGTGACGTGTCTTTTCAGTCAGAGGCAATCCAAGATGGCCACCACATCCAGTGACCTTAGAAAATCTAAAATCGTCTATAATTTGTTCAGTTTTACAGATGTTGCGCTAGGAATTGAGGTGAAAGCAATCTTTAATAGCTCTAGAATTTTGCTTACTAACAGTGGGCATCAACTCTTTTTGTCTGTAAGCAAAATATTTAATACTGGGTTAATTTTAATGAAACGTTCAAAACATAAGCAACGCATGTACATCTACAACTCAATCCAATTCAAGATGGCCACCACCTCTAATTGACAAACGGTCATAGCTCAGCCAATTTTAGAACTATGGAGCCGAAATGTGTCATACAGCAAGTACCGTATTTTCCAGTGTATAGGTCACGAAGAAATGATAAAGCCAATTATTGAAAATGAGGTTGATCATTTTCATTTATCATGGCATGGGATTACCGTATTTTCCGGTGTATAGGTCACACCTTTTTATGGTTTTTTTCAAGGCCTGCGACCTATACTCAGGTGCGACCTATATATGGCTTGTTATCACTTTTGGTGAAACAAATTTTTAAATCCAGCTCATTTCACAATTACGTTCATTTATTAAGGAAAAGTTCAGCTCAGACACATATTTGCTATAATTTTTATCAAACAAATAATTGTTTTTAAGTGTTAATCTTCTTAAAAGCCTTGCTGTGCGCTCCTGTGGCAGACATTTGCAGCAGAGCTAAACGTAGGTGCGACCTATCTAGGGATTTTTCAAATCTATTGGTGATAATTGGACAATGCGACCTATACACCAGAAAATACGGTACTCATTTTAAAATATTGAATGAGATGGTGCATAATTTAATTTTAAAGTTGCAAATACAGCTCTGTCATTCTTCATCCAATAAGGATCTGAGTCTAAAACTCTAGCATGAAAGATGGCAGGCGATATACATTCCTCCAAGGATCGCTAAGCCTTTAATTCATAAAGAAAACAATGAAAACCGCTAACTGACAGCGCAAAGAAATCATCTGTTTAACGAACTACCTTCAAGCACAAAGTGGCCCAGAAAAATCCTCGTCCGTGCTATTTTAAAAAGTGCACGGGACTAAAAGTCAGAGGAAATGGTTCACAAGATGGATGAACTGAAGTATCACTTCCTCACAGACACATCAGAGACACAACGCTGTGTGAAGGACACAGAAGAGATTACCCACAGTTCCTCTGCCTCACACACACACACACACACAAACAGACCATCCACCAACATCCACTCACAAGGGTTAAAGCACAAACACCCCAAGACATTCACTCAAAGTCCATTTTTATTTTTATTTTTTTAGGGGCAATTCGTCCAAGGTGATTTGATATAGCAAGTGAGTGGATAAGCTGCCAGACATCCTCAGAATAACAACTGGCTTCAAACCTGGTTTCATGCAGACGCTGCATGAAGTCCACATTTAAATTATTATTATTTTTTTTAAAGTGCGCTAATACAAACACAGCCAGGAATTAACAGGTTAATAATTATTGCCTTTGTTGGTAAAAATTAACGATTGTGTTGTAGAGGTCATTGAGTGGTTGGAATTGGGTGCGGGTGGAAAAAAAGTTTTTTTTTTTCCCTTAATCTCAGAGTATAGTTTATTTGATATTGCTATTTTTTTCTCCTTATTTTTGTAGCAATTAAAACTATAAACTTTGCACAATGTTGATCTTTTTGATAAAAGTTCCAAACTTCTAGACTGGCATGTAGGTTTTATGGCTCGTCTTCCAAGATATTATCTATTGATTTATAAAAGTTTGTTTTATTATGATTTTAATAGGGATGCACAATATTATCGGCATGGTATCGACATTGGCCGATATTAGCGATAAAGTTAAATATCGGATATTGGCCTTTCCATCAAAATAACTCACCAATATAAAAGGCGCTTTTTAAATATATGTTACATACAGTTACATCATTTTCAGCCCCTTTTTGGCATCTGCATTTGGTAACAGGCCAAATTGACAAAGACCATGTAGAATAATGTATTTTAATTCTTTGTAAGTTGGTCTAGGAGGAAAATATCAGTATTGGTATTGGTTATTGGCCAAATAAGTTTTAACATATTGGCATATCGAATATTGGCCAAAAATCCAATATTGTGCATCTCTAATTTTAAATGTAGATTTTAGATTTATTTACATTATTTTAATTGACATTTTGAATTACTTCAATTTCTTTTCTAATACAGTCATATTTTATTCTGTAGGACATGTTTATGGTTTTATCTCAGGCTTTTTAAACTTTTATTATTATTATTACATTATTATTATTATTATTGCTCAGGGGAGAGGGAAGTCTGGGCCTCCCTACTTAGGCTACTACCCCCGCGACCCGACCCCGGATAAGCGGACGAAAATGGATGGATGGATGGATGGATTATTGCTCAGAACAGATATATCAACTTATTTTTGAGCCAGAGCTCATGAATTCAAATGTATTAGTATCTTAGCATACAGTGTGTCCTTCTTTTGTTGATGTAAACTCCAGTTTCACTCAGATAATGAGTGGCACGCACCAAAAGTGCAGATAATGGGATTTAATCCACTAATTCAGCTAATTTTAAACATTTATTCCCCCATGTTGGCCCGGTGGTGCGATCTGACCTTGACTCATCTGGCTTTGACCCAGATTAAAATTTTAGCTGTTACCAAAATGATGGTCACTGCACTAAAACCATAGATATACGGAAGGATCTGTGTTCGGATATTCCCGGAAATGGACCGCAATGATCCTTAAAAAAATCCCAACATCTGGATACTTATCTTCGGCAGATCCAAAATAAATGTGGCTGTTATTTGTCAAGGGCCTGCCAAAGATAAGTATCCGGATTTTGGGATCTGGGGATTTTTTAAGGATCATTGCGGTCCATTTCCGGGAATATCCGGAAATATAAGTATAAGTATATGTAAAGGATACGGAGATATACTACATCAGATCTTACCGTATAGGCTGACCAGAGTCGCACTGTCACCAAGTTTTGGTCCCAACAGGAGACAATGATGAGGATTAGGCTATTGAGGCAGGAGTGGTCAGTAAAGTGTAAAACAAAGCAAACACATCACGGGTGTGTAAAAAAGAGACAAATAAGCTTTCGACAGGAAAAATGAAGGAACCTGTGAGGTTAACTTGGGGGCGGAGCTTTTTCTTGGACCCTGGGCTTTCCTTTGGGAGTGTGGGGCGACTCCTCCCTTGGCCTTCTTGGCTCCTGCTGGCCCTTTAACCCTCAGCATCTCGTAGTGCACTTCAGGAGTGTGGTGGCCAAGCAGTGCTGTTCCTTAGGCCACCCTCAGTGCATTGTGGGCAACTGAGTTCCCAGTGTCACTTGTGCCCTCTGTCCCACCCTCAGTCTCCTGTGCTAGGAGGCATCCGCCTTGGCAGATTCTCTCCGTCCGTTCTTCAGGGATGGAGAATCGGAGGTCTTGGCCGTCTTCCGAGGAGGACTCACGGGCTCACTGGTCAGCTCGTGAAGGGACGGCTCCTTGTACATCGCAACTGTGTAACAAAAGTGGAACAAACTCAGAACTACAGATTGCTAACAGGAAAAAAACAAACAGCTAAAGTAATTTACGAGACCCAGACCTTCTATGACTTTAGGCAGGAAATGGGCGGCTCCTTTGGTCTTCTTCACCCGGTTGCCTTTCATAATCTGACCATCCCGGTTGATGCCAATATACCAGGAGCGGCCAGACTGGGTCTGACGGTACAGCATGGATGAATACGTGACGTAGTAGTTTTCAAACACGCTCTCTTTAAACTTGCACTCAGGAGTGAAGTTCTCCTGAAAAAGAAAGAAAAAGTAAATCAGAAGACCCAAATAATGAGCAAATGTTTTAGGAGGATGAACTTTAGTGTATGGCTGCTTGCATGTATGGACACATCCTAACAATATAGTTTGGTGACAGTTTCAAAGGAAATAAAATAGATTAAAGTGACTGTGAAAGGATGAACACTTTGAGAAAAGGGTCCTTATTATACAGTTTAGAATACACATAACATAGTATCATTACTGCATACATTTTATGTGTATTACCATATTATACTTGTGTACTCATGTTGTATAAAATATAAATAAAAACAGAATGCAGAGATTTGCAAACCTCATAAACCCATACTGTATTAAGAACAGAATAATATCACAATTCAATCTCAAAGATCACTTGCATCTAATGTTGACCTTTGCTCAAAGATTTTTCTAAATTTCCACAACCTTTTCATGGCATCATGAACTGTAGATTATGAGAACTTTAGTCTTTCAAATTTTTTGTTGAGGAACAATATTCAGAAATTTATTCACAGTATTTCCCCCCATTCTTCTTCTTTTTTAATAAAATCATTTTAGAGAGGCTGCATGTCTCAGAAGTAAAGATGGGCAGATTCATCAGTTTTTTGCAAACTGGTGAACCTCTGCCCATCTTTACTTCTGAGACATTCAGCCTCTCTAAAATGTTCTTCTAAGACCCAGTCTTCATTCTGACTTAATAACCAAACAATCTAATTGCAATACACTGCTCCAGATGTTTTCCATTCATATCACATTTTACAGCCTTTTGTTGTCCCTGCCTCAGATTTTTAAGATACATTGCTGCCACAAAATCAAAATTAGCTTACTTTTCTCAAACAAACAAAATAAATACATAAAAACGGACATTTATTTAATGTAACCATTATAAGTTTATACTATCCCTCGTAAATAAAATGCAGGTATTCATAAATGAGAGTTGAAAATGCTGTACTGCATTCTGATTTTATTTATTGATTTTTTTATTATTATTTTTATTTACACATCTCTACTTTTTTCAGTATTGGGATTAAAGTCCATGCACAAGTTGAGTCAAAATGAAAAATATACACATAACACAGCCTTGTACTACCAAGGCAACCTGTACGTACCAGGAAAGTACTATTTACCTGCTACTTACTTTGCACATCTATCTAGATACTTAGTATATACCTGGTACTTACCCGGTATATGCCCATTAAGTACTGAGTATACCTAGTACCTACAGAAATGTACCAGGAGGAGCATGCGTTTTTACAGAATCACATTAATTCACATTAATTTGGCTAATAAAAGGGTGAAGCAATAATTCAGTCAGAATTAAACTATTTTCTCTGAGGTTGTTCAAACACTTATCTAAAGCAAGTAAGATGTTGATTGTTTGTAATATTTCCTAAAAACCTCATTTCAACATATCTGAACTAACTCTGATTCTAGCACATTTTTCTCTAGGAAAAACGGCAAATGTTGCCTTCAAATTAAAAGCTGAAAGTACTTTTTCACAGTTACACTTCATAAATTACTGACATGTATTTAGTTACCAAAACTGTTACTAATTTATTTAACTGATTGATCAAAGAATCAAATCCTAAAATGTCTCCTTGATGTCCCTCTACCTGTTTTTATTTCTTTGGGCAAAAGCCAAAAAGACCAATGCTAAAGTGAATGAATCAGATTGAAGGACTTGGCAAATTGGTTTAAAGACAGCCTGGGGACTTGTGGTTTGGTACTTTAAATAAAAAGATTAGGAGACACTACATTTGTGCATATTTTTGGCTTTGGATATGATATACAAAACAAAGTCAAGACCATCCATCAATTATATACTCGCACTCATGTCCAGTTAAGGATACCATGCACTTCGTTCCACGCACAATCAGTTCACACAAGTAAAATCCATCACGTCGCAGTCACTCGAAAGTCAATTCATTTGGGGGCCACTCCTGTGTTCTGTTAATTGTCCGTGCTGGCTGAATCTGAAGAGGTCGAATAAAAAGAAATGAGCAGAACTTGGATGAAATCCAGCAGTTTAAGCCAGTCGTAACGGATCATGCGCCCCTCCCTCCCTGTCCTCAGCATAAAGACTACTGAACCCTGCATAATGTTGACTGGTGATTTTAACCAACAGAGACAGACATGCATCTCTCTTAGCCCCCATTAGTGTCTCAACAGGGTCCTTCCCTCCCGTCAGAGAGCACAGCCAATCTGCTAGATTGATTAAGTGAAGCCAGCAGAGCAGGAATGGCTGAGTGCAGAAATTTTCCAAGACTTTGAACAACAGAGGAGGGCCAAAGGATCACAGCCTGGTAGGGACAAGCTTTAATAAAGAGCCAAAGGAGATGGAGAAGGTGCAGGAGAATCCAGTTTTGCAATTATCACAGATCATCACCTTTCTCCTTCAAAGAGAGATGTCCTCCTTTAGCTGAGGAAGCGTTACAAGACTTTAGATACTGCCACTCCAGTTGATGCCCATTACACATTTTCTCTTTTAACTGTATATCAACAAAAACAATCTCCTACCCAAACTAAAGAAGTTCTATGACAACGTCACCCTCACATTGCAGAGTTATTTTAAGGTCCACTGACAGGTTTGATATCTTCTGCTGTGGTAACACTGAGGATGGGATCGATAGATGATCCGCTTCATTCATTATTAATCGGGCCAGAGAAGAGAGGGCTGGAGATGTGAGGGAGCCAGAGGAAGGCGAACAGAAGATCACTTGGAGGGGACAGATTGGATGCTGGGTATTAAAGCAGATGAAGTAGAAAGAGATTGGGAGAGACCCTCCCTTTGTTTTCTTTCATAAGCAAAAGTTGAACTGCAGTTAGTTAAGAACTCTTGGTTTAAAAACATGTGTACCATGTTTTCCGCCCTATAAGTCACATTTTTTTAATAATTTGCATGCCCTAAGACTTATAGGCCAAAGCAACGTATTTTTGGATTCTCCCCCCCCCCCCCATATTTATAAACCGATTTTTGGCTGAGATATGACAGTTTTCATTAATTCTGACTGAAAATATTGAACACTACCATTTTCAACCGCTAGATGGCACTCTATCATGTAGGTAAAAGTAGCTATAATGACAAGTTCAAAAAAAGTTCGACAAAAACAATTGGACTTTATTTATTATACTTTATTGTTTTTGTCTTGAACTTTTTTGAATTAACCATGTCCTGGATGGCTGAGAATCTTTACCAACTATTAATGACACAAATGACTTGCTACGTTTTGCTTGCTGCCTGGAACAACCATCAAATCAGCTTCATTTTGCTGCACCGCCCCAGCGAAATATAACAACTTGGACCATTAAAGCAAATTTATTAAGTAAAAGTTCAACTGAGACATACCTTTAGTATAAAGTCATGCAAACAAATAACTGCTTTTAGGTGGTTATCTTATGAAATTTTGAAGAAACGCAGAATGACTCTTCCCTCTGCGCATTCCTATCTCTGCATATCCGCTTTTGAAATACAGTTGATTTGACTGTCAAAGTGCATTTATTGAGCAAAAGTTAGACTAAGATGTGCTCTTTTGCTATAACGTTTGCTGTAAGCTTTGCTATAAAGTCAAGCAAACAAATAACTGTGTTTAGGTGGTTAACTTATTAAATTTTGAATTAAATGCCTGAAACTTTCATATCATCTTTTGATAAGTAAAGACATTTGTATACATGTTGTTCATGCCTGTTAATGTGTTACACACAATTTCATGCAACAGTGAGATCTTGCAAGAGCTGTTAATGCTCAAAGCCTGTGCTGAGGATGGCTCTCAGCTACTACCAAACCAAACATTAGCTCAATAAATGTAAAAAAGGACAAACTTATAGTCATGTTTTGTGTTTGTTGATTCCTATAAATATCTGGGTATGTTGTTTAAAGGCAAACAGCTGTGGCAACCAAGTCAATGTCAAATATTCTAGATGTGTCTCTACTAATTATTTTCTGAAATTTTGATGGAAATCCATCAAACACTCTGAGATATTTTGAACAGTGAACAGGGTTCGTGTCAGTAGTTAATGCCACAATTTTGAGCAAACTTGTGGGGTGTGGTGGCGCAGAGGATGGGCCTGCAATCGAAGGGTTGCCGGTCAACTATGCAGTTCAACTCCCCGGATCGACAACGTCAAAATGTGGGTGGAAGGGTAGAACACCCACACCTGTCTCCACCCTCATTTTCCCCACTCTGGGCCCATGAGCAAGGCCGTGAACCCCCACCATCTGTTCCCTTGGGCACCTTTGTTGGCAGCTCTCTGCTTCACATGCACACACGTGCAATGCGAGAAATGCAGAGAATTATTTTCCCTGTTGGGGATTGATAGAGTACAGTACAAAAAAAAAAAAAAAAAAGATGTCCTGCAATGTATATTGCTGTTTCAGCTACAACCAAAAAAGATTTAATCCCAATATCTCTCAAATCATCTAAGTTTCATAAAATTAGTAAACTATAGTGGCCATCTTGAACTGGGTTGACTTCATTCATTAATAAGTTGTAGATGTATGTCTACTGTATGTTAATGATGTATGTCAATGATGCATGTTAGTGACATATGTCAATTGCTACTTTTTAAAAGTTTTGTAAAAACACATGTCCCGTTGTTCAGGAGTTTTGCTAAAAGTCAGACGGAGTGGACTCCAATAATAAAACATAACATTTTTTAAAAAGGTCATGCACAGTTAGTTCTTGAAATATAAGTTAAGGATGAGTTTCAACACTATTATGCCAAATTTTAGCTTAATGTCTGTAAAACTCACTGAATTGTGGAAAAATAACAAGATTTACATAACCAACTACACAGATGAACGATTTTTTAGTTTTAGTTATGTGTTTTACATTCAACCCACATTCCTTAATAACCCCATTCTTTAATCAGGACTAATTAAAAAGCTTTGGTATGTGACTGTGCTCCTTTTTGTGTGCCTCAAGTCAAAAATAAACATGAACAACAGCAGACGAGAAAAGGTAATGTCAGGATCATGCTGAGAATCCTTGAGACGAGAAGAACCTTTTTATGATGCAGAGTATTGTCTCGACCCAGCCCGCACACGCTCACCTCTTCCTTTTTCATCCCCTGTGTCTGATTACATATATCTTGCTCTATGCCACCATACACTGAAGGCACCCTCATACAACCAAACAAAGACAGTGGAGGGCTAACAATACACTTTGACAGAGCAGAGTTCCCTCAATCTAACTAACGTCCTCTCCTAATTAGAGCATGATGATCAGGAATGAAAGTTATGGCCGTGAGTAATGTCTATATCTTGTTTATTCCATCTAGCAGCACACAATTCGAGCTAATTCCCTGGAAACTGTAGCTCTACTGCATGTCTGGAATTCAAACCATGTTTCGGGATTGGGATGTGCAGTTATCTTTAGTCCCCCTGTGTAGACAGCAGGGGTCACAGGACTTCAGCGTCTATTGACTGTCCCACCAGCCTTCTTGAGTAATCTGTGAGTTCTATAGTGAAGTCTTCTGTGCTGCAGTAATATGGCCACAATCCTATTGCAATATGACTGCAGCGACTTCCTCGCATGGCATCGCAAAGCTGATTCGCATCTCATCTCTGTTAGGCAGACACATGGGCACAATCTGTGGTGCGCAGGGTGGGGAGGGAGCCACCAGAAGGGCATGTTGTTGATGTTGTTGCTGAGTGAGATGTAAATGCACAATGACACGCCATGTTACATAAGTCAGAGGGACATAGATGTGCCTATTAAGAGGAGTTTACAGACTAGGAGACTGGGAGTTAATACCGTCTGTCAGGACACTTGTATACTCTGTCCCCGGTGCTCTATTATACAAATGATGCTCTCTTGACAGGAGCAGAGTGGATGATGATGTGCAGTGACTTATTACTCTGTGAGGCTGAGTGATATCTGAAATGTTCCTATCAATACATTCCTGTTCGGAAATGACTGTTCCAAACATTCCTCCACTTTCTGTTTTCCAGGATATATGTAGTTAACAGTGGGATTTTTTTTGGTACCATTAGCTATTACATTATCTCTGCAAATTGCAAGCACTTCTTTCCAATATTTCCCTTAGCAGCTTGAATGAAGAGCTGTAGCTCAAGAAACATGAGTTTATCAGAAAGAATGGGTTTTATCCCTCCTAAGTTCTCCTAATTGACTGCCCTACACAATGTCTTTCTTTATCCTGACAGATCTGCCCCGTGTCTCTTTAGTCTTGTCCAGGCCAATTATTGTCTCTGCTACTTTGTCTAATGTCAACGTTCTCTCCTATCCTGTGATAAAAGTGATGCTTCTCTCTAGCAGCAGGTGATGTCATCCATGTTAATGTACAATCATCCCTTGCTATATCGCAGCTTCACTGTGTCGCAGGGTTTTAAAGCCCAGTTTTTATACTGAACTAATATAAAATAGCATATTATTTATAGTTATGACATATTTGACTACATGATATAATGCAGTCAGAACTAATCTCTCCAACCTGAGGTCATTTATAGAGCTATGTACCTACCATAATGGCCACTGCCATATACGTGCAAACCTTGTGAGCTGGATAACTTGAAAAACAAGCAATGGGCTGATTTCCTTTTGGTGTGTGGCTGCATATAGATGTAAGAAAGGTTCAGATAGAAAATGGGGTTGCCATGTCAAAATCCAAGAGGGCCACCATCATATTTTTGTGTGTAAACTGACTACCCCTGTCATATGAAAAAAGTATGTTTTCCAATTTTTTTATTGCTTAAAATTATAGTTTCATCATATGACTGGGATAGTGGGAGGGATGGTGGAAGATTAATCTATGGTAGCCAAAGCCACCTTTGCCCCACCCAATGGTTCTGCCATTGCACCTGGTGGCAGATAAACTTACTCTCTCCACTCACCAGGATCCGACACTCTGTATCACAGACAAGAAAATAAAATCTACCTCTCTTCTTGTGGAACGGCCGTGGCGTAGTGTGGGGCGGCCGTGGCGCAGTGGTAATGCCAGTTGTCCCCCGATCGGAAGGTTGGAGGTTCGAATCCCGAGTTCCCACACCATGTGTCGTTGTGTCCCTGGGCAAGACACTTAACCCCGAGTTGCTCCCGGTAGGACTGGCTGGCGCCTTGCATGGCAGACTACCGCTACCGGTGTATGAATGTGTGTATGAATGGGTGGATGGCTGGTGCTGTAAAGCGCTTTGGGGCCCCTCATAGGGGGCTGGAAGGCGCTATATAAGTAAGCTCCATTTACCATTTACCATTCTTACACACAGTACAACTCTATTTGAACACCTTCCACTGAAAAAAAACATTAAGGTTTACCTGCATTCCCTATTCAATTCCTGTCCAGAAACACTCATCTTGAAAACTACAAACATTCACTGTTCAAATCTTTCAGCAATGGGGCGGGGGGGCATTACCATACCACTTGTTTATTTTTATTTTCTACTTTTCTTTCAAGTAACTTGGTTTTCTATGCACCCAGTCCTTTCCATGTGCCTTTCAAACATTTTGTAATTTATCGTCCTTGTATACCTTGGTGTGTTTAGTCCTATGTCTCCCTATATTTTAAGTTAATTTGCTTATGCCCCTATATAGCCTTTTTTTACCCCAAGTATTTGAATTGTATCCCCTGCACTGTGTTAATGTTTAAACTTTTCTGTGCTTTTCTAAATTTTGCTTACGTTTGTCCAGTCGATGCATCAGATTTCCACTGATATTGACGTATTAGTGCAAGTCACCTTTATTCACCTTGTAACCAAAACAACTTGAACTTTTGACTGTCAACAGCCACAATAGTCTTTATCAACTCAACACCTTTTATTTTCTCTCACATACATGCTAACTATATCAGTGAAAATGTGGAAGGAAGAAACAGTTTTTATAACAGAGAAAGGTATTTCTTGCTGATGCCCACAGACTAAAATTTGTACCTAAAAAAAGGCAACTATTGTTCCCTTTATCAGTCAGGTCACTCGGTGCAACACTAGTGCTATGGGAATTGTGCCCCCGCGCGATTACCTGAAGGAATACATTCACGCCTTTACAGCGTACAGAGTCCCAGCTCGCGCGCCTGCCCCAGTGGCTACGGATATTCCCTTTCGGCGGCGGACACCCACGAGGCCTGTCCTGTCTGCCTGGGGATGCTGCACGCAAAAACGGCGTTGGACGCCCCCGACTTTTGTCCACACTGTAGCCAGTTGCTGGAGGCGGTGAGGAGACACTGCATAGACATCGTGGCCAAAGCCATGGGCGCAGCTGCGTCGCCAACAGACCCGTACCTCACAGAAGCTCTCACACCCACGTCGGAGCTCGAGAGCATGGATCTGGAAGACAGTGGACGGGTCGAATAAGGGGACACCCCAGACATGGCGGCTCCCGTCGGGGACTCGACAGCCGAATTTGACACTCAAGGCATGATGAACGCGGATGAGATCTCGCTGACAGCCTCAGGTGAAATTTCTGGTGATGAAGCCGACAACGAGTACGAAGGAGAGGAAGAGGACCTCTCACAGAACCTGGCGCCAGTGCTGCCGGAGACAGACACTTCGATCCCCGCACTGTTCGACTTGTGCCGCAGAGCGGTGGACGCGCTGCAGATCCCGTGGCCGGAACCTCCACCTCGTCAACAGGTCACGAGGTTGGCAGGGAATTATTTTTATGCCAAGCAGCAGACGACAATGAGGCACAGGATGCCCATCTTCCCGGATTTCCTCACGGAGCTTACTCGCAACTGGGCTGAACCTAGGGCTCCCACGCTGCTCCCACTCTCCCAGTTTCTCGACGTGGCTGGAATGGAAGCAGCAGGAATGGCCAGCGTGCCACAGATGGAGGACACGCTGGCGTCTCACCTGGCCCCCAGATTTTCTGGAACAAAACCAACTTTGCCCAGCAAAGCCTGTTGAGCTTCAGCTTCACAGTTCGAGAAGTGTTACAGAGCTCAGGGCCTCGCGGCATGTGCGATGAACGCCTACGCCATGATGCAAGCGTATCTGGCAGAGAAGCTACAGGAGCTTCAGGTGACAACAGACAAGCAGGCTGCGACTGAGGTGCTTGAGGAAGCCCGCAAGGCCACTGACTTTGTGCTCTGCATGATGGGGACGGCAGCCATTGCACAGGGGAGATGTATGGCTGAAGTGGTCATCGCCCAGTGCCATCTGTGGATGACCCTGATGGACCTTCCGGAAGATCAGCGGTTCCCCTTTTTGCACCACTCGATCGAGCCGACGGGACTCTTCGGGAGAGCTCTTGACAGGATCCAGACCAGGCTGGAACAGAGGCGCAAACAGGCTGAAGCCCTCCGTGAGGGCATGCCAAGGAAAGCTTTTGCCCCCCCCCCCCCCAGGGAGACAAGCGAGAGCAGACCCATGCAACCTTGACACCGCTCAGCCACACGTCGTCCCCCACAGAAGAGGCCGGCTTACGACGGGGAGCACCGGCAGAGACCCCCAGCAGGTCCACCTCAGGCTGGTCAGTCCTGGAGCAGGAACAGATTTGTTCCCCGCCAAGCGATCCTGCCGAGGACTTCCTCAACGAACCGTGTTGAGAGACAGAAGCGGGCCTGACGAAGCGGGCCCTCTTCACAGTTTTGCTGGTTCATCCACCCAAGGGGTATGGGAGCCTAACTCTATCTGCCCAGACTTTATTTGTAAAAGACTACAAAAAGCTGGTGACATTAATGTATGCACAAAACATGAATGTTCTGCTGTGTGAGAAATAAAGACAAAATGTCGTTGCACAAAACATAAAATAAAAGTACCAAAAAACAGTTTGCCTTGGTTCTTGACTCAAAAAAAAATAAAAAAATAAAAAATGATGAACAACAACACAGCACCCTTTTGAAAACAATCGCTATGAAGGGAGAGGGCTGCCACACCCCCTCCCTCGCGGTGCACGGGATGCCAGGTCAGAACAATGAACCCCAACAGGGTGCCTCGGGACTGTCTGCTGCAGACATACCTCGCGGCGTCCGCAGGCAGGCAGACTGGTTCACACAAGGCCAGACGGGGGGAGTCATACACTCACCCCCCCGCGCCGCAAGAGCTCGGGGGGCAGAGAATGCACAAACCCCCCAAGCTCACAGCATGTCAGCATGCCCGGAGGGCGTGTCGGCTGAACATGGTGGCCACGACGACGGACTGTGATGGCCCCCAACTGCATTTCAGTGGATGACCGCACCGGCCCACGGGGGCGCTGCAGCCGCCTGCAAGCCTGGGCCGTGCACACATGCTGAAAGGGAAGACGACAGTAATGCTACAGAAATTGTAAATAAATGTCATCACAACATATACAATGCACCCTGGCCGACCCGAATAATTTTCCTCGTACCCAAGACAGTCTGGACCTTGTGAATCGGTCCCGGTCTGTAGGTGCTAAGCAGAAAAATAAGAATTTTACAGCTATAGGTGTTCAAACTGGGACAGGCTTTCCAACCTGTAAAGCCAGCAGGCCGCACACGATCAGTGGACCTGAAACATATGTCCAAGCTCAGCGCACTAGCCCAGCTGCACCTTTAAATAACGACCCCTCATCAGGAGGTTTTTAGCTCTGTCATAAAACTGCAGAGAAGCACTCTGATTACACCACAGATTACCATATTTCTGGGCGTATGGGTCATCACCACTTTGGTCAAGGCACGTCCTTAGGGGAAGCGTGCCTAATACAGCTCCCTGGAATTGAAGCCAGCTCCAGAGCAGTGGCGGAACCGGAGGCTTGTGAACCAGATCCAGCCACGGTGCGGCCTGGAATCCAAAGGTCTGTCCGCATACAAAACCTGCACGCTCTACGTCCCGTGCCTCTTACTAAACGAAGCAAACGCAGACGCTCTGGCCCACGGCTGGCCAGCAGGGACGTTGCGTTGCACCTATCCCCCCGCACCCCCAATCCGGGTGACGCGGAAGCACACAAGCAGGAGGGACCCCTTCCTAATATTGTTGGCCACCAGATGGCCACAGGGCCCATGACCCTCAGAGGTGTGCTCAATGCTGATACACTGATAGCTACTCCCCTTCAGGGGCCTGCTGACTCAACCACACGAGCAGCCTCTCCACTTACGTCCAGGACTACGGCAAATCTCAGCTTGGTCGCTGAAAGGAACAAACTGATGGCCTCAGGCCTCCCCAGCAACGTGGTAAGCATGATCTAGGGAGCGAGAGCAATGTCAACACAGACTCTCTACACTCGCAAATGGTGTGTTTTTGAAGCTTGGTGCATGGAGAGGAATATTGTCCCTTATTCCTGTGACCTGGTCCAGCTTCTTACCTTTCTGCAGGACCTGCTGGAAAAAGGCAGCTCATTTTCCACAATTAAGGTGTTTTTGTCAGCCATCTCGGCATGCCACGAAGGCTGGGGGGGAAAGACACCCGGTGCACACCCTCTCATGATACGGTTCATGAAGGGCGTATTGAGGAAGAGACCCCCCAGCAGGACTTTGACCCCTGACTGGGACCTCCAGTTAGTCCTGAATGCTCTTTGTGAGCCCCCATTCGAACCTCTAAGCGACATTAAGATAGATTTGCTATCTTATAAAACTGCTTTACTCCTGGCTCTTTGCTCAGCTAAACGTGTAGGTGACCTCCACACTTTGGCAGTGCACCCAATGTGTACAAAGTTTGCTCCTGACGGGTCAAAAGTCACCCTACGTCCTAACCCCACATATGTCCCAAAGGTACTAACTTTGAATCCCAGAAGTCTGGACTTTGAACTCTCTTCATTTCCTCCTGCTCCCATCCTCACTGACAAACAGATGAGGCTGAGAGCACTCTGCCCTGTTAGGGCTTTAAGTGCTTACATCATAAGAACAGCTAATTGGAGGAAAACAAACCAGTTGTTTGTATGTTTTTGCTAACCCGGCTGCTGGTAGGGCCCTGTCAAAGCAGCGCCTCTAACACTGGGTGACTGAGGCCATTAAAAGGGCGTACAGTAGCAAAGGTCAACAAGTGCCCTCTGGGGTACATGCCCACTCCACTTGAGGCTTGGCTACCTCGTGGTCACTGTTCAAGGGCATACCAGTTGCAGACATCTGTGCAGCTGCAAACTGGAGTTAAACAAACACGTTTGCAAAACATTACAGTTTGGACGTTACTGCATGTGACGTCACTCAGGCTGTCCTCTCTAACACACAGTAGAGAGCAGCCGAGAGATGGCTAATGTATAAAGGCTGACGTTCTCACAAGCATGTATTTTACTGAGCGTTTCAAGTGCGTGAATGAATTACGTTCCCATAGCAATAGTGTTGCACCGAGTGACCTGACTAATAAAGGGAACTGAAAGTTATGCACCATAACTCATGTTCCCTGAAGGAAGGGAACGAGGTGC
>JBBPBX010027212.1:11026-31434 GCA_038048925.1 Garcialebias charrua | reverse complement strand
ATAATAATATAATAATAATAATAATAATAATAATAATAATAATAATAATAATAATAATAATAATAATAATGAATTCAATTTATAACGCACTTTTCATTAATGAAAATCTCAAAGTGCTACAAAGTGCAACAGAATTAAATGTCAATAAAACAAGTAATAAAACAAGTAAAATCGATAACAGTATCAACTAAGATCAAAGATAGAATCATGAGGAGGCAGAGTATGCTTGGTTAAAAAGAAAGGTCTTCAAGCCGCTCTTAAAGTCAACCAGTGACTGTGGAGCTCTTAGGCAGTCAGGAAGAGAGTTCCACAGGTGGGGGGCAGCCACACTGAAAGCCCGGTCTCCCATTGTCCTTAATTTGGTTCTCGGAATGTGAAGTAGATGACTGTTCTGTGACCGTAGAGACCGGGTGGATGAGTATGGTGCAAGAATGTCCTTTAGATAATCTGGTGAAGTTCCGTGTAAGCATTGATGTGTAATGAGAGCAGTTTTGTACTGAATTCTGTAGGCGACAGGAAGCCAATGAAGGTTATGGAGAATGGGTGTAATATGTTCAAATTTACGAACTCTCAACAAAATCCTTGCTGCACTGTTTTGAATATATTGAAGCTTCTGAAGGTATTTACCAGGGATTCCAATAAACAAGGAGTTGCAGTTGTCGAGCCTGGATATTGCAATGGGTACCTTTCCATTGCCCATTTGAATACCAAGTATAAAAATGCAATTAGTTATAAAGAAGTTTGTTTCAACTCAAAACAATTCAATGCATTTTTTAATAAATCAATTTTAGCTACAGAAAATATGACAATATTACATTTTTGGTGTGAAGGTCATAGGTTGTCAGATGCAACACACAGCTGCAGTTACTGAGTTCATCCATGAAAATTGCATTTGAATCATTTTTTGTCAGGATGTCAACATGGTCATCAGGTGATGACAGAAAAATGACAAGTGAACCTTTAACACACCGCTCTGACACATCACCAACAGACCTCACAAAAGTGTATCTTATACAGTATACTGTTTTTGATTGCACAGGTGTGCATGATAACGGGTCCACCGTTACAAATCAAATTGGCTCGTTAGAATTATGTGCAGACAGAGAAATATTGGCTAATTAATGCATGAATTATTTTAATTATGACCTCATTAGCACACCTGATTAGGTTTAATATATCATGGTAATTATAGCAGGACGTGCTTGTTAAGACATTGAGTGAGCTCAAAGGGAAACGGGCAGCGCGGGAGTCAGAGGACACGGCTCTGTGGGATTTTCACCCAACGCTGTTGGGGTTAACAGTGTACAGCCTCTCTTAGCTGAGGGCAAAGGATTCTTTTTTACTGGTTAGTCCACTGACTTTGAATCGGTTTTCAGAATTCTTTTTAGGGTTTGTGAGCTTTTAGACTTGCTTATTTGTTGCTGCTGGCCTGCCCTAACATCAGTAGCTCGGAAAAAGAGGTAGATCAGGTCCGGTCATTTCATGATGTAGACTACAAATCTGCCTCATACAAACTGAACAGAAAAATGTCTCTGAGTGTGTTATATTTCTTCTTATAACTTAACGATAATAAATCCAGCAGAATCCCAACGGAACGTGTCATACTTTATTAGACATTGTTCCAACTGCCAGAACAAAGATTCCTCCGCACCCTATCACACTTGGTATTCTTCCGCATAAAACATAAAATAGTACCATTGCACAATGTATTGTTTTATCACATACATAACAGAGTGTATATTCCTAAAACACATAAAAGTGAAAATGAGCAAAAACTGTGATTATAATACTACTGAAAAAGAAAATGCTTGGTTCACAATTTATAGTCGGTGTCAGAGTTGCCTTTTAGCACACAATTTGTTTTAACATCAAAAAAGGCGTTCAATACAGAAACAACTGGACTTTATTTGTAACAAACAAGACGTTTCACTTCTCATCCGTCTCCGTTTTCTCATCATACGTCTTGTTTGTTACAAATAAAGTCCATTTGTTTCTGTATTGAACTGCTTTTTTGATTTTATCATGTCCTGGACGACTGAGAATCTTCACCAGCAATTTGTTTTAACAACTCAAATGCAAGACTCATCACAGGCAGCCAGGCAAAACAAAACTAAATTAACAAAGACCATCAAATAAACAGTAATCCAGAGCAATCAATAGCTAGAAATTAAAAGCAAGGCAGAATATAGTGAAACATTGGTGAGAAATTAACAGATGAGGAGCAAATAGTACAAAAACGAGGTGTAACACAGGTATGCGGTATCCGATATGCTAAAACTTATTTGTCCTATAACCAATGCCGATACCGATACTTTATTTATGTCCTTTTGTCAGAGCATAGCCTTCTTATTTGGGCTTATTTGCTACAAAAACTGTGCAACAGCTGTAAGAGCTGGTGACATATATTCAGTAACAGCCATATGATTTGCATAGCACTTGAACTTATATTTGTTACGATCCAGCGTGGTGTGGGAGAAATGAGTCCAGTGGTGCAGGCGGACACTCAGAGACACGAGTAGTAAAAAGTCAAAAATACTTTAATAACCAAACTCAAACTTGACGAGGTGTACTCACAAAAACCAAGGAGCTGCAAAGACACGACACACCAGGGAGGAAGATGAATGACCCGACAAAGACATGCACACAAATGCAAACTTATATACACAGCCTAATTACCTAAATCATACACACCTGAGACGACACAAACTAGAGAGACAAGAACACATGCAAGGAAGGTGATGGGCAAGGAAGGAGACGACCACCAGAGGGAGCCACTCTTACAGTACCTCCCCCTCAAAGACGCCCCCAGGCGTCCCCAAGGAACACCCCCAACAACCAGGGCGGGCACGAAGGAAAACAAGGACAGGGGACAGGACAAGGGATGAAAAAGCTAAACACAAAACCAAACTTGCAAAAACCTAAACCAGAGCTAAACACAGACTAAACTTAGAAAACTAACAAGCGTCAAAAACGTTATCAAACGTAGAAACGTCATCGGACGTAGTGACGTCATCGGACGTAGTGACGTCATCGACGTGGAGACCCTCCATCGAAGCAGAGGCGTCAGAGAAGCGAGGACCCTCTGCAGCAGAGACGTCACCGGCACGAGGACCCTCCGAAGACAGTAGAGGCATCACCTGGCGTGGGAAACCCCCTGAAGACGTCGAGGCTCCAGCGGCGCGAGGACCCTCCGAAGAAAGTAGAGGCGTCATCAGCGCTGGAACCCCCCTGCAGACGTTGAGGCTCCAGCAGTGCGAGGACCCTCCGAAGAAAGTAGAGGCGTCATCAGCGCGGGAACCCCCAGCAGACATCGAGGCATCAGCGGCGCGAGCACCCACGAAGTAGAGGCGTCACTGGCGCGGGGACCCTCCGAAGAAAGTAGAGGCGTCATCGGCGCGGGGACCCCCTGAAGGCATAGAGGCGTCAGCGGCGCAGGACCTCTGCAGACGTCGAAACCTCAGCGGCGCGCTCCGGGACCAGACGGCGAGGAAAAAACAGAACGGGCAGGTGAGAAAAATAAAGTCTGAACTGGGTGTGATCCTTGTACTGAATGAAACAGAGACTGTAGGAGGTTGAGAAACTACGGAGACTACGGCAGGCGTGAAAGCGGCCGCAGGGGCTGCAGCTGCAGGGACCACGTCTATGACGGCTGCTCCCTTCGAGCGGAAACCGTCATCTTCTGTCTCTGGAAAGTTCTGCCCGTTGGACTCACTGTTTTGGTCGGGTCATCATGTTACGATCCAGCGTGGTGTGGGAGGAATGAGTCCAGTGGTGCAGACGGACACTCAGAGACACGAGTAGTAAAAAGTCAAAAATACTTTAATAACAAAACTCAGAAGCTCAACTGTGGCTGTAATACAAAACTCAAACTTGATGAGGTGTACTCACAAAAACCAAGGAGCTGCAAAGACACGACACACCAGGGAGGAAGATGAATGACCCGACAAAGACATGCACACAAATGCAAACTTATATACACAGCCTAATTACCTAAATCATACACACCTAGGGATGGGAATTGATAAGAAATTATCAATATCAATGCCTTTATCAATGTCATTTATCGATTCAATTCTTTATCAATTCTGTTATCAATTCTCATTTGGGTAATAAAATATAGTAAACCATTTGTGTTCATAAAGAATTTAATGATCTTTCACCAAAACCAAAAATATATGTAGTATTCCTATTTGATGAAGTTTTATTGTTTATTAGGAATTTCCTAATAAACAATAAAACTTAATCAAAACAAACTAGCAATTTTTGTTCAGAAAAATTAACATATCTGCTTTCTCAGGAAGGATACGGGATCTTTCAGGACTGATCGTATCCCCAGCTGTGGAGAACACCCTCTCAGATGGGGTGGAGGATGCTTGTACACAGAGATAATTCTCAGCAAAAGATGATAATAGGGGCAGTGTGTCCTTCTTCATCCACCACCAGAAGGTTGGGCTGTCCTTTGTTGGAATTGTTGTTAGGCTTCTGTACAGTTGTATTTCACGATATACAGTAGTCTCTGCCAATCAGCAATATGAACAAAACAAACATTTATTAATTGCTTTATTTATTCTAATTTTGTCTTTTCCTCACCAAGCATTGCATACTTGTCATTTTCCATGGGCTTTCTTAGCCGTGGGTCTACAGCTGCAGCTTGGATCGCAGGAAACTGTTCACAGAACCTCTCAATCATAAAAAACAGAGAGTTCCATCTTGTCCTCACATCCAATACCAGCATGTGCTGGGGCAACTCTGAAAGGCACACACATGAGGATTAGTTTAAATTACTTTAGCTGACTTTGATAAAAAATATTTAAAATGCATTCTTACTGAGGAGTTGTTGCTTCTCTTTGAGGACCACTTTTGCCATGTGAGACCTCTTCATCCACACGACCACCGAACGAATTCTTGCTGCCCAGTTGGAAACTGAACTGCTGTTGTACAGCTTCTCCCTGCTTCCATGAAAGGAGAAGCTAACGTTGGTGTGCTAGCAGCACCACTCGTGCTAACACTACTAGCCTCTGACCCAGCCAGACTCCGGCAATCCTCGTCAACTAAATGTTATTACAGGAGAGGGAGATTATTTATAAAATACAGTGGAAGCAGTATAGCTAAAAGGTAACAAGTGAAAGAATTTGACGTTACCTGCTGTAACATTTACAACGGAGGTGGACGCTTTCTCTCCACTTCTTCTCCTCCAAGCAGCGTGTTAAAAACGGTACATTTCTTCAAAATCACCGCATGCTGAGTGGCCAAATGCTTCTGCATGTTCGACGTATTTCCTCCCTTTATCGTAATGGACGCGTTGCATGCGTTACAAGTAGCCCTGGTCTCATCTTTTTTCGTGAAATGAAGCCAAACGCTTGAGCGCTTCCTCCGCGACGCCATTTTGAACACCATAGATATCATATATAGACACCACCATGCCACCACCACTCGGGCGCGGCGCATGTCTGTGATGTCAGCGCTTAAATACGTCACCACCATGAGTCTGCAGAACCGATAAGCTGAATCGTTAAGACATGCAACCTACAATACAATTCCATGGACTTGGACTATTAAGAACCGGTTCTCTAACAGAACCGGTTCTCAATTCCCATCCCTATACAAACCTGAGACGACACAAACCAGAGAGACAAGACCACATGCAAGGAAGGTGATGGGCAAGGAAGGAGACGACCACCAGAGGGAGCCACTCTTACAATATTAAATGAAAAGTGTTAAATGTTATTTATTACCATTAGTTCACCTGCAATGCTGTCTCACTTGTGGAGGCTTGTTCCAGGTTCCTAGCTGCAGTGTGGGGTCCTCTGCACTCCTGTGCATGAAGGACAGCCTTTTTAAGTTCAAAGTTTTTGTTTATCCTCTGTGCCGTCAACCAGTCGTTCTATCGACTATTAGCTTCTCAATGACGTCGGAAATGACAGCTTGTAACTCGGGTAACATAACGTTGGAAAAATATATCCGACTGCGGACGATGTAATGAGGCTCATCATAGTCCATAAATTTTCGGAATCTGACATCCTCACCAACGAAAAATAAAACTTCCACACCGCCAACATTTTGAAATTGGGTATGGCGCACGTGACGTCATTGCGTTGCGCTGCCGATGTAACGTCATCAAGTTGTGCTGCAACTTCATTACGTTACGCTGTTGCTGAAACGTCATTACACTGTGTTGCAACGTCATGACGTTGTGTTGCAACGTCATTACGTTGTGCTGCAACGTCATGACGTTGTGCTGCAACGTCATTACGTTGTGCTGCAACGTCATGACGTTGTGCTGCAACGTCATTACATTGTGCTGCAACGTCATTACATTGTGCTGCAACGTCATTACGTTGCGCTGCTGCTGAAATGTCATTACGTTGTGCTGCAACGTCATTATGTTGTGTTGCAACGTCATTATGTTGTGCTTCAACGTCATTATGTTGTGCTGCCACTGCATGCAAAAACAGCGCCTTTTATATTGGCAAGTTATTTTAATGGAATGGCCTATTCCTTGACTGATGAAGCCTTCTGAATGGAAAGTGAAACGTTTCAGCACACATAAAAAATAAACTGTCCAGATGACCTGCCTGAAAATTGTTGGGTTCCTCCTTCCTGTTTCTCTCAAACCCAGCTAGTCGAAGCAGATGGTCGCTTGTCCTGAGCCTGGTTCTGCTAAAGGTTTCTTCCTCACGAGGAAACAAAGTTCATGCTCAATCATGTCCACTGTCGCCTTCATGCTTGCTCGGAATTAAAGTTTGCAGTGAAGTTAAGACTCTAAGCAGTTTGCTCCTCAGATAAATAATATTAACTTACTTTTATGTATATGAATGTTTCTGTTCAATGCCCTGAGATGACTTCTATTGTGACTTTGGACTATATAAATAAAGTGAACTGAAAACTGTGGATCCAAACAGTCTTAAGTACCCAGGTGAGCTTGTCAGCTGAATAGGGAACAGCTGCTGGTAGCTCTGCCCTGCCACTCAGGAGGCGGCATCAAATCTGGGTATGATGGCAAACCCCTGAATCTCCACAGGTTCTAGTACTGGTACCAGTAATGTCCCTGGTGCATACCGGCTACATTTGTCTAAATTTGCTTTGTTTGTTTAAAACAAGTCTCTCTTGTAAATGAGTCTTCGAGGTTCAACGAGACTAACCTGAATAAATAAAGGTTGAATGAAATGTTCATACTTCCTAGATATGTATCCAGTACATAACCAGTNGACCACCGAACAAATTCTTGCTGCCCAGTTGGAAACTGAACTGCTGTTGTACAGCTTCTCCCTGCTTCCATGAAAGGAGAAGCTAACGTTGGTGTGCTAGCAGCACCACTCGTGCTAACACTACTAGCCTCTGACCCAGCCAGACTCCGGCAATCCTCGTCAACTAAATGTTATTACAGGAGAGGGAGATTATTTATAAAATACAGTGGAAGCAGTATAGCTAAAAGGTAACAAGTGAAAGAATTTGACGTTACCTGCTGTAACATTTACAACGGAGGTGGACGCTTTCTCTCCACTTCCTTCTCCTCCAAGCAGCGTGTTAAAAACGGTACATTTCTTCAAAATCACCGCATGCTGAGTGGCCAAATGCTTCTGCATGTTCGACGTATTTCCTCCCTTTATCGTAATGGACGCGTTGCATGCGTTACAAGTAGCCCTGGTCTCATCTTTTTTTGTGAAATGAAGCCAAACGCTTGAGCGCTTCCTTCGCGACGCCATTTTGAACACCATGGATATCATATACTGTATAGACACCACCACGCCACCACCACTCGGGCGCGGCGCATGTCTGTGATGTCAGCACTTAAATACGTCACCACCATGAGTCTGCAGAACCGATAAGCTGAATCGTTCAGACATGCAACCTACAATTCCATGGAATTGGACTATTAAGAACCGGTTCTCTAACAGAACCGGTTCTCAATTCCCATCCCTATACTGTACACACCTGAGACGACACAAACCAGAGAGACAAGAACACATGCAAGGAAGGTGATGGGCAAGGAAGGAAGGAGACGACCACCAGAGGGAGCCACTCTTACAATATTAAATGAAAAGTGTTAAATGTTATTTATTACCATTAGTTCACCTGCAATGCTGTCTCACTTGTGGAGGCTTGTTGCAGGTTCCTAGCTGCAGTGTGGGGTCCTCTGCACTCCTGTGCATGAAGGACAGCCTTTTTAAGTTCAAAGTTTTTGTTTATCCTCTGTGCCGTCAACCAGTCGTTCTATCGGCTATTAGCTTCTCAATGACGTCGGAAATGACGGCTTGTAACTCGGGTAACATAACGTTGGAAAAATATATCCGACTGCGGACAATGTAATGAGGCTCATCATAGTCCATAAATTTTCGGAATCTGACATCCTCACCAACAAAAAATAAAACTTCCACACCGCCAACTTGCTGAAATGTCATTACACTGTGTTGCAACGTCATGACGTTGTGTTGCAACGTCATTATGTTGTGTTGCAACGTCATTACATTGTGTTGCAACGTCATTATGTTGCGCTGCTGCTGAAACGTCATGACATTGTGTTGCAACATCATTACGTTGTGCTGCAACGTCATTACATTGTGTTGCAATGTCATTACGTTGTGCTGCAACGTAATTATGTTGTGTTGCAACGTCATTACATTGTATTGCAACGTCATTATGTTGTGCTGCTGCTGAAACATCATGACGTTGTGCTGCAACGTCATTACGTTGTGCTGCAACGTCATTACATTGTGTTGCAACGTCATTATGTTGTGCTGCTGCTGAAACGTCATGACGTTGTGTTGCAACGTCATTACGTTGTGCTGCAACGTCATTACATTGTGTTGCAACGTCATTATGTTGTGCTGCTGCTGAAACGTCATGACGTTGTGCTGCAACGTCATTACATTGTGCTGCAACGTCATTATGTTGTGTTGCAACGTCATTACATTGCGCTGCTGCTGAAACGTCATTACGTCACAACGTAATGACGCGCTGCTGCTGAAACGTCATTACGTCACAACGTAATGACGTTGCAGCACAACGTAATGACGTTGTGCTGTAACGTCATTACGTTGTACTGTAAGTCATGACGTTGTGCTGCAACGTCATGACGTTGTGCTGCAACGTCATGACGTTGTGCTGCAACGTCATGACGTTGTGCTGCAACGTCATTACGTTGTGCTGCAACGTCATGACGTTGTGCTGCAACGTCATTACATTGTGCTGCAACGTCATTACATTGTGCTGCAACGTCATTACGTTGCGCTGCTGCTGAAATGTCATTACGTTGTGCTGCAACGTCATTATGTTGTGTTGCAACGTCATTATGTTGTGCTTCAACGTCATTATGTTGTGCTGCCACTGCATGCAAAAACAGCGCCTTTTATATTGGCAAGTTATTTTAATGGAATGGCCTATTCCTTGACTGATGAAGCCTTCTGAATGGAAAGTGAAACGTTTCAGCACACATAAAAAATAAACTGTCCAGATGACCTGCCTGAAAATTGTTGGGTTCCTCCTTCCTGTTTCTCTCAAACCCAGCTAGTCGAAGCAGATGGTCGCTTGTCCTGAGCCTGGTTCTGCTAAAGGTTTCTTCCTCACGAGGAAACAAAGTTCATGCTCAATCATGTCCACTGTCGCCTTCATGCTTGCTCGGAATTAAAGTTTGCAGTGAAGTTAAGACTCTAAGCAGTTTGCTCCTCAGATAAATAATATTAACTTACTTTTATGTATATGAATGTTTCTGTTCAATGCCCTGAGATTACTTCTATTGTGACTTTGGACTATATAAATAAAGTTAACTGAAAACTGTGGATCCAAACAGTCTTAAGTACCCAGGTGAGCTTGTCAGCTGAATAGGGAACAGCTGCTGGTAGCTCTGCCCTGCCACTCAGGAGGCGGCATCAAATCTGGGTATGATGGCAAACCCCTGAATCTCCACAGGTTCTAGTACTGGTACCAGTAATGTCCCTGGTGCATACCGGCTACATTTGTCTAAATTTGCTTTCTTTGTTCAAAACAAGTCTCTCTTGTAAATGAGTCCTCGAGGTTCAACGAGACTAACCTGAATAAATAAAGGTTGAATGAAATGTTCATACTTCCTAGATATGTATCCAGTACATAACCAGTATTTACAAGACATACAGGTGGTAGGTACTGGGTACAGAATAGATAAGTACCTAGTGCATACAAGTACTTATGTACCAGATAGATATTTGGTACATATCAAATAATACCACGTACCGGGTATGTACCAGGTACTTATGAGACAGGGTAACATATCACTTATAGTCTCTGTAGGTACCAGGTACTTTGTATATACTGGTATTTTCACCCTTTGGAACTGGGTGAGGTTAGTCATTTGAGAGGAGTTTAGAGAAAATGTGTTGTCCCTGTAGATCTAAAAAGCCAGTTGAGGTGGTATGGACATGTGGTAAGCCCTAACATCTCACAGGACAGCAACATGTCCCACTAAAAAGACCTGGGATAGACACCAAAATCACAGGGAAGTCATGTCTCGTGGTAGTGCTGGGCGATATGGAAAACATCACATATCACGACATGGACTTTTTTATATCACAGTAACGATATATATCACGAAATACCACAATTAATTCACGGTAGTATGTTTTCTAGCCTGGTTAAAACCAGACCCTTGTCCTTCACTTCGCTTTGTACTAGGGTCTGGGATTTCTCCCATAGATAACAATTTCTCCGGTCGATTTTTGACCGGACCAATCAGAGAACAGAAGGCGGAGTTTTGTTAGTTTAGCCTGGCGAGGTCCAGGCTATCAGATAAATAGCTCAGAAACCACTCGGTGGATATTTTTTCTGCTACCAGTGTGTAATTATATGGCTCTAATTTACTGACTGTTGGCCTGGATGAAACATTTGAGATAAAATTCGATTTTTTATCATTTATTTTCGTAGCGCACCCGAGGCTGTTTGGAAAATGTCAAACCGAAACAATTTAAATCCAGCAGATTTGACCATTTCGTGAATTGATTTAGGAACTGTTAAGCTCAGGAACACTTCTGATATAACGTCAGCTAAGAAATATATTTTTTCTCAGCAAAGAAATAATAGTTTTTTACCTTGTTTTCATGAAAATTCCTTCGTGGCGGCAGCCATTTTAACTGACGACGTCAGTCGACGTCATTCAAAACTCTGCCTTCTGTTCTCTGATTGGTCCAGTAATCCGCCTTCTGTTCTCTGATTGGTCCGGTCAAAAATCGACCGGAGAAATCGTTGGCTATGGGAGAAATCCCAGACCCTAGTACAAAGCGAAGTGAAGGACAAGGGTCTGGTTTTAACCAGGCTATATGTTTTCAGTTATTCTTTGAAAAATATTTGCAGATTACCGTTCCCTTTCAGTCTGGTCTCTCGGTGCAACATATTTGCTATGGGAATTGCGCCCCCGCGCGATTACCTGAAGGAATATACTCACGCCTTTACGGCTAGGGTGTCACTGCTGCGCCAGAGGCCCCGCCCTCTGGGTACTTAAGCGGCTGACGCCCCTCCAGCTTTCTCTTTTTTGCCCTTCACCTCGCTTAACACCTGAACTTCGTGGGACTTCTCTGTTGTCACATCGCTTGACTGAGGTGAGCTTGCTCCCTACACTGAGCGTACAGAGAAATTTTCCTGCGTATTGCTGGGCTGGCGAAAGCTAGTCCAGCGTTTTTCTACTTACCTCAAAGTTTTCTTCTTTTCCGCAGCTGCCTCGCTCGACGGCGCTAACTGCGTCACAACCTCCTGCTAATCTTTAGCAGGCTAACCAGCGAAAGCAAGACGACGGAGAAGACGGCTTTGAACAAAAGAAAACTAGGAACAACTTCGACGCTTCTCGCCGGACATGGCTCCCGAGAAGGGAAAACGGAGGACAAGGAGGAAGAAAACCAGGACGACGAGTCCTCGCTCGCGCCCATGCCCCAGTGGCTGCGGCTACTCCCTCTCGGCGATGGACACCCACGAAGCCTGTCCTGTCTGCCTAGGGATTCTGCACGCGAAGAAAGCGCTGGAATTCCCCGACTCCTGCTTCCACTGCCGTCGAATGTCGGCAGTAGTGAGGAAACGATGTGCTGAAGCGTTGGCCAAATCCATGGCTAGGAACGCGGCGCTGAAGGTCGCACGTTGCACTAACGTGCTCGCTCCTGAACCGGAGCTCGAAAACGTGGACCTGGAATGCAACGGTCGAGTCGGAGAGGACAACATGTCGGACTCCTCAGTTGTCGTCGAGGACTCGACGCCCGAAGTGTCCGACCAAGACGCCGAATATGGTCACAAAGGAGAAACTGTGGATTCCTCCCAGAACCTGGCGCAAATCCTTCCGGAACAGGACTTGTCGGTACCTGCTCTGTTCGACCTGTGTCATAGGGCGGCGGATGCCTTGCAGGTCACATGGCCAGACCCCACGCCTCGCCAACAGGCTACGAGGCTAGCGGGAAGCTACTTCTACGCGAAGCAGCCGACAACGTCGCAGAAAATGCCCATTTTTCCGGACTTCCTCATGGAGCTCAAACGCTCCTGGGCAGAACCCGGAGCTTCCATCATGCTACCATTATCCCGACTCCTTGATGTCATGGGAATGGAGACAGCGTTCCTCGCCAGCGTACCCCTGATAGAGGAGACCCTGGCGGATCACTTGGCCCCCACAGCCACGGGGACGAAACCAGCGCTACCCAGCAGGGCCTGCCGCGCTTCGGAGAAACAACTCGAGAAGTGCTACAAGGCTCAGGGCCTCGCAGCTCGCGCAATGAATGCATCGTCCATGGTGCAGGCGTACCTGGCAGAAAAACTGCAAGATATCCAGGTAACAAAAGACGAGCAGGCCGCAACGGAGGCCATGGAGGAGGCCCGCCATGCCTCTGACCTCGTGCTTCGCATGATGGGGACAATAGCCATTTCCCAAGGCAAAGCAATGGCGGAAATAGTCGTCGCCCGGCGCCATCTTTGGCTAACATTGTAGGACCTCCCGGAAAACCAGAGGTCCACTTTCCTCCAGCACCCGATCGAGTCGATGGGACTCTTCGGGGGAGCCCTGGAACGCGTCCAGGCCAGGCTGGAACAAAGACGCAAACAGGCGGAAGCCCTCCGTGGGGTGTTGCCGAGGAAAAGCTTTGCACTCCCAAAGGGAGACGCACGTGGCCTCCCACGGAAGAGACCCGTTGGTGACGGTGAAACTTTCCAGTACCGGCCTATGACCTCTTTAGTGACCCCATGTGGAAAGCAGACTCGGACCTGATGAAACAGGACGAACTGATAATTTTACAGGTTTACCCACCCACGTGGTACAGGAACCTAACATTTTGAGCCCAGTCTCCCTTTGTAAAAAACTACGAGGAGCTAGTGGCATGTGTGCACGCACCAAACATGACTCGCCTATAATGCTTTAACAGAGTAACAGAGTTTTCGACAGATCGAGCGCTTTGACTTCTATCGAGGCTTTTTTGTCCACCTCGACTACCCGTAGTGACGTCATCACGTCGCAGTAACGTCTGTACGTCACATCACGTGATAAAAACAGAGCGCGGGGTAGCTTTTAGCTTTTAGTAGACGCTACAAAATGGATTCCTTTGTGCACACGGATGTATGGAGCTGGTCCAGTCTTGTCAAAAAGGTAAAGCAGTTTATAATTTTATAAATTGCGCTACTCATTGAAACATCCTGTTGACTTTCTTTGCTTTGAACACCGTTGGCCGTAGTATATTGTGACAGCAGAGGGCAGTGTTGCATTAACACGGCCGAAACGGCTTCATCTCTCTCGTTTCATAAAGAAAAAGAAACAAATATTAATCTCTCTAGAGCTATTAAAAACCAGTGGTGGGCAACGCTAATAAAAAAATTAGTTCCACAATTTCTAAAACGCTTATTAATTTTTTTAGGTCCACAATTTCAAAAGCACAAATGTCTTATGAAAATTAGGGGAAGCTAATCTAATCCGCTATTTATATATTTATATATATTATATATATTATATTATATATACAGGGAACCCCCGACCTACGAACGAGTTTGGGACCTAAGAACCGTTCGCAGCTCGATCCGTTCGTAGGTAGGGGGTGAAAATTATATTTAAAAAAAAAATTATTCATTCATTCATTCATTCAACCCTTATTTATCATGCTAACGGAGCGTGCGCACATTTAATCATGTACAGTAGTGTACTGTAATGTTAAACATTGCTATTCACATTTACAGAATAAATAAAAATATATTTTCTTACTTTGAGATGGTCAAAGCCGACATCTTAGGTTGCCATGCGTTGATTGTTTTCGGGCCGAGCAGCGCGGGCCACCGCAGCTGCTCCAGGCCTGTGTTAGCTAGCTGGCTAGCTTCTGCTAGCCAAGCCATGAGCTAGTGTTGGAGCGGCGGCGCGATCAATCTGCAGCTCCTGCTCCAGCCGCTGCTCCAGCCTGAGACGTCCACAGAGCTATTCCAGCTAGTAATTAATCCACATGATGCGATCCTGGTCACCAGTGTTCAAAAGGCCGGCTCCCGTGTTAGCTCCAGTGTTAGCTCTGGAGCTAGCCAGGCCGGAGGTGTAGCCAGGCCGGCTGGAGGTGTTCGCACGGCGGCCTGGCACGATCGGCGATAAATCCGCTCCTGCCTGAGACATCCACAAAGTTCACAGAGACGTTTCCAGCTAGTAATTAATCCATATGAAGCCATCCTGGTCACCAGTCTTCGTCCAGCTCTCGGCAGCTAACCTAAGATGGCGTCCGGTCCGGTGTTCTACATTAATTTGTGACCGGAGACCCCAGTGACTGAACCTTAAATAGCGTCCGGTGTTCTACATTAATTTGTGACCGTGTAAACTGAAGACCTACTTCCTGTTTCCCAAAATTGCTCAAAAATTGCTCAAAAATGATCAGAAATGATCTTTTTTATCATAATTATTATTTATAAAGCCTTTAAAACAACCAGAGCTGCAACAAAGTGATGTACACATGAAATTAAGAACATTTAAACACAAAAAAAAAAAAAAAAAAAAATTTTTTTTTTTTTTTTTTTTAATTCATATTTTTATTAAATATGATATGTTCGTAAGTCCCGTGGTTCGCAGGTCGATGGGGTCGTAGGTCGGGGGTTACCTGTATATATATATATATATATAGCCGGCAGCGTTATGCAATATTTGCACTACACTGCCAACTGAAAAGTAACAAAAATGATCCTAAAAGGATGAAATTACAAAAATCAAAGGATTTATTTAATACTTTACGTACATATATTCTATTCGGCCACGAAATTAACAAAAAAGAATGATCTTTTAATCCCTAAGACCACTTTTAAATCTGAAATACACGGGCGTTTCGCCACCGCATTTATACATAAAAGTAACACAAATACATAAAACTAACGACTCACCGTCGAATGGTCGACACAAAACACACAATAAAATCCTCCGGCCGCGTTAATTTGGCTTGAAACAGCGGGGTTCTCTGCGGATTTATCCAAGTACCCAGCACAAGCAGCTAGCCACAGAATTAGCCCCTGAGTTCACCTCTGACCCGGAAGATGTCAAGATGGAATAGTCCATTTTTAGTAGGGGAATACAGAAATCGACCGGTTTTTGTATTGTGTTTTTAAGATCGTTTTCATCGTAACTATAATTATTTTTATGTTAAATGTACATTAACAAGCATTAGCAATGTTAGTGATGTAGGTGACTGGCCGGGGCGCGGCGGGGCCGGACCCCTGCAGATTTGGGACCCCAAGCAACGGCATCATTTGCTACATGGTAGATCCGTGTCTGTTCTCCCTCTGCTCCCCCTCCAACCCTCCCTCCTCTCTGCTCTTTACGGTGAGGGAGGAGAAAAAGGCAAAACAAGCAGCTACGGAGCCAGCATAAGAGCCTGTAATAAGTTTATTCGTTTTTACTGATAGATAATTAGTTATTAGCGGTACTGCATTTTAAATAAAAATAGCACAAATCCGCTTATGAATTATAAAAGTTAGTCAAACCACAAAAACGCTGACAAAAAGTTTAGGTCCACTGTAAGCGGATTAGTGCTTTAGCGGTCCCTAGCGTTCATGTGCCCACCTTTGTTAAAAACCTTTAAACACAATCTCTAAAAGTAAACCTAAATTGCACAGCACTGCAGGCGGTGGTACGGTGTGGCTGTGGCCCCATTTGTTTTTTAAGTTTCGGTTTTCAGCGCCTTACTTTCACTTTTAATATTAATAATAATAACTAATAGTTTTGTTTTTCCTGTGACTTATGTGCAGTATGATAAATGATAGGAGCATAATAAATGCTCCCAATGTTTTGTTGGTCTTTTTTTTCTTTTTGTAAAGACGTTTTTATGCATTATATTTATTTATTTATTTTGCATCATAAGACACTGTGACGTCATCGGCTACTCGAGCGCCGCTCGAGTTTTTTTATGTTAATGTCGAGGTTAAAAATTATGTACTCGTTCAACCCCTGCTCGCCTATTGCATGTGTCAACAAAACAAACACTGTTTCAGACATGTGCAAAAATAAATGTACCAAAGCACAGACTGCCCTGGTTCTTCACTCGAGTCCCATTTTTATAAACAAACCATGTAGTCAAACTATGAACCGCAGCGAGATACACAAGCTCTGCCAGAGACGGTCAGATCTCGCGATATCTTCTGTCGGGCCGACCAGCCTGCTCGAAAGAGAGCAAGAGGGGTCAAAGGTCACCCCTTCGGCGCTAAAACACGACGAGCAACAATTCAACATGCCCTCCAGGCTCAGCGCGCATGCGCAGGCCTGGAAGGTGTGTCTACCAAATGATTGGGTCATGACAACGATATGTCACGGGCTCAAGTTGCAGTTCTCAAAAAGACCGCCCCGCTTCACAGGGGGGCTTCAATCTAAGATCAACCCTACACGTGTACACGTGTTGAGGGAGGAAGTTTCGACGATGCTGCAAAAGGGAGTGATTAGTTTGGTCTCGGGACGCAAACTACGCTCTGGCTACTACAGCAAGTACTTCCTGGTGCCCAAAAAGGATCATTCCCTGAGACCGATTCTGGATCTCAGGACTCTCAACAAGAGGATTAAAACATTTAAGTTCAAGATGCTTACACTACGGCAAGTTCTCCAGTCTGTGAGACCTGGAGACTACGCATGTACAATGGATTTAAAAGATGCCTATTTTCATATATATGCTCCTTGTAGCACTTTGAGATTTTCATTAATGAAAAGTGCGTTATAAATTGAATTCATTATTATTATTATTATTATTATAGGCGTGTGGAGGAAACACAGAAAGTTCCTCCGCTTTGCCTTCGAGGGAAACGCTTATGAATTCAAAGCTTTACCCTTCGGTTTAAAGACTGCTCCGCGTACATTTACTAAATGTCTGGATGCAGCCCTGACCCCTTTTAGGAATCAAGGACTCAGGGTCATGAATTACTTGGATGACCTACTGACTCTGGCTGAAAGCAGAAAGCAGGCCCAGTCACACTCTTATGAGGTGATTTCTCACCTGAAGTCTCTCGGTTTTGTCATAAACCTACAAAAAAGCGATTTGACTCCATCACGGGTTACCATATTTTTGGGAGTACAGATCAACACTGTCCAATACAGAGCATGGCTCTCGAAGGAACGTTTCCTCCATTCGCCGTTGCCTGGAAAGATTTAAACTGGACCAACGGGTCCCTGTGAAAACCTGCCAACGCCTTTTAGGCCTCTTGGCAGCAGCCATTCCCTGTGTGCCACACGCATTACTGAAAATGTGGCCCATACAGGTATGGCTGAACCAACGAATACAACCCAACCTGCTTAACCAAGCAGGAAAGGTTAGGATAGATTCAGAGTGCCTGGAGGCCCTGGAACCCTGGAGACATCTGTCCATTTTCATGGAAGGGGTGTCACTGGGAAGGGTGTCATCTCGTGTGGTCATCACGACGGACGCCACAAAAACAGGATGGGGGCGATCTGTAGAAATCAGAATGCCCGCGGCCTTTGGAATGAGCAAGAAGCAAGATTGCATATCAACTTCCTGGAGTTGCTGGCCGTATTCCTGTTATTAAAATACTTCTTCAACAAAGGTCTGATTACTGGACAACATATCCTGGTGAAATCAGATAACAGGACCACAGTTTCCATCAACAGAGAGGGAGGGACAAGGTCCCGGCCCTCCTCGGACTTGCGCAAAGGGATGCTCACATGGTGTGCTCCATAAATCTTTTCACTTAGGGCGACTCATGTCCCTGGTGAACTAAATTATGGAGCAGACACCCTCTCTAGAGGACCTCTTTTGGCGTCAGAATGGAGCCTGAACCCACGGATTGTGGAACAGGTCTGGTCACGATTTGGAAGAGCCTCTGTGGACCTGTTCGCTTGCAGGGCTAGCTCACACTGTGACCTCTACTTCTCCTTGAGGGAAGCAGACGCTCCATTGGGTATGGACGCTCTGGTACATGATTGGCCTGCAGGGGTGCTCTACTATGCCTTTCCACCTGTCCCTCTGATCGGGGCGACATTGGAACGGGTACGCCAGGGAGCCCTCTCCTTGATTCTCATAGCCCCCAAATGGCCACAGAAAACGTGGTTCCCGGAGTTGATATCAATGCTATCAGGGATACCATGGCAATTGCCTTCTCACAGGGACCTGCTGACTCACGTGGACAGATTCTACACTCACGTCCAGAGTTATGGCAACTTTCAGCCTGGCCTCTGAAGGGAACTGGCTGAGGGCCTAAGGCTTTGGTTGCTTTGTCCCAAAACAAACAACAACAACATTCACAAGGGTACCCCTTGGTGTTTATGTTTTGCCTAGGAGATGTCTATTGGAAAGGTTTCCCCTCTCCCTAACTAATCTAAGTAAGGACCTGGGAGGTTACCCTGTGCTTGGCCTGGGTTTTCTACCTCCACATTTGTCACCCAATTTCTTGTGACATGGTGGGTCCATTTTTCCTCCTGTTTCTCAGGATGCTCCAGTGGGAAAAGGAGATGATAAGTATTCATACTGATGGAGCATGCTTAGGCTGTCTCTAGTTGGTGTTGTTTATATATATGCCCAGTGGAAACATCACGTTGATGTTCTTTGCATTCGGCATTTTTTCCTCTTAGCATGGGCTCTCTACATTCCCTGTAGAAAGCAGCTGGGAGATGCCTGTCTTTTTTTAGGACGGATGTTCTCACATGCACTTTGCTGAGCATTTCAAGGGCGTGAATGGATTACGTTCCCATAGCAAGTATGTTGCACCGAGAGACCAGACTGAAAGGGAACTGAAAGTTATGCACCATAACTCATGTTCCCTGAAGGAAGGGAACGAGGTGCAACATATCTGGCCCTTTTCAATGCTGAAAGCTTGGTGAAGTGCAATTTTGGAGAAAGATGGAGGGGCGTCAGCCGCTTAAGTACCCAGAGGGCGGGGCCTCTGGCACGGCGGTGATGCCCTAGCCGTAAAGGCGTGAGTATATTCCTTCAGGTAATCGCGCGGGAGCACAATTCCCATAGCAAGTATGTTGCACCTCGTTCCCTTCCTTCAGGGAACATGAGTTATGGTGCATAACTTTCAGTTTTCTGCTCCGTGTCAGACTTCTTCAATCCAAAATGTACCCGAATAACAGACGTTCCCCCTCTTTTTGGTAAAAGTTCTTCTTCTTGGGCTGCCTGTGCAGTTGTTTCTCCTTGTTGTGACACCGGCTGAGATGCTACTTCATGCCCCTGCGTCTCCATCGCTCTCGAGTTTAACAACGTAAAGCATGTGTCGCCAACCCGCGCGTCCGTCATACATAAAGCAGCGCCGTCATGTCGCAAAACCACAATATGAAGCTTCTTTGCGAAAGTTGTTTTTTATTCTTATTTATCACATGTATAAACTGAGTTTAAGCAAAGTGACAACACCAATACATTTCATCGTAACCTACTTTATTTATTTGCATGAATAATTAATAAAATTATTTTATAAACGATAGAGACGATAGAAGGCAAGTAGCACAATAGACACGTTTCTATCGTCCCCACGATATCTATCGTCATATCGCCCAGCACTATCTTGTGGTTACTTTGGGTTGTGTCCCTCCTACAACTTGGTCAGTGGGGATGAATAGATGAAAGAATGAAGACCAGGTCAAGATTTGAACATCTCTCTATTTCTGCTCTCAGTTTCATGAGAAGCTCCTCTCTTTCACTGCAACAAAAGGCCTTTTGAAACATTTTAAATGTTTTCTTTTTTTGAATACATGATCATTTTGGTCACTTAAACTAGAACAGATTAAAGACACTTAAGATAGTGAAAAATGAGCTGGAATCACCTTTTAGCCATTTCCAAAATTGGAAGCAAACTTCAGCTTTGTAAATGAAACGATGAATGAGCATGTACCTCTGGTTGGACTGTGGGATCCGGTGAATAGATGATGTGCTCTGTGTCTACTGTCAGGTCTGGTAGCACATGTATAGGGTCTGGTCTTTCGTCTAGTGTTGGATAAGTGATTTTACATTCTGTACCAGTGGCAG
>JBBPBX010027212.1:0-10988 GCA_038048925.1 Garcialebias charrua | reverse complement strand
TTCAAATACCGGCAGGTTTTTTTTAAAAATCAAAAGCAGATTAATACAAGGTCAACAGAACAATTAAATGCTCAGGATGAGAAGAGCCAATTTGACTCACTAAAACAACAAAGAACAAACAAAAAAGTATATACATAAATAAATTATGTATAAATTATAGAAAGGAAAATAAGTGAGATTAAAACATTTCTGCATTTCTACTTGCAAGAGGCTTTGTTTTCATTATCCAGATCAATACAGTGTTAAGAAATAGTAAAACACCACAAGTGACATTTAGTATATACAATTATTATTGTTTGATCATTTTTATAAGCAAATTAAAATAAATGTAGCCATCAGAGTCCAATACTGTACAATAACCTGCTCTGGCAACCTAACTCCACAAACAAACAAAGAAAAAAACAAACCCACCAGTTGCCACTTTTAGAATAAACAGTCAGGTGAAGGCTTTTATCACAAACAGCCATCTAAAATTTGAGAGGCATATCGGTCAGAAATGCAAATAGACATTAGATAAAGGGCTTTCAATTATTTAAAACTTACCTGAGCAAGCCTGCTTGTCACTGCATGGCTCATTTTCCAGAAACAGTTTTTAAAATAAATAAATAAATGGCCGGAAACACGCGATCGGTAGGTAGAGCTCACGTTGGACTGTCCAGGGCGGTGAAAACTGTGCCCAGCATCTTCGCATTGTTTTGTAACGTGAAATAACTGCGCATGCGCCATTTATAACGACAGTCTATGGAAAAGATCCATGCGCCCCAAAACAGGAAATACGTCACCAATCAGAAAACTTTTTGAAACAAACAATATAACTTATCATTACTCATAAAATATTTATCCTACACAACTAAAAACATATATGCATATATTTCGAAATATTTTTATTTTATTATTTCATTTTTATTAACTTTTTTTTTAAGTCTTCAATGTAAAATGGTCCAGAAGTTCCAGTGGGGCGGCGCCCTAGTGCCCCCCTATTGGCTGGCCACCCCTTCTGTCAGCTCCTTCAAAGTCTTCTGGGGAGATGTGCTGAGGGCACATGTGAGTCCTTCAGAAGTTTAATTCTTTTGACGGCGTTTTCCCATTGCACTTTTTGACCTAATGGACCTAACCGTGTCATCAACCCAGCATGCAATGTGCAGGTGAAAAAATGGTGGCCTCCATGGGTGAAAAATATAACAAAAGGTATAACGCTTTTGAAATAGTTATGAGTTTTTACATATCACAAACAGCAATTTTTAAGTTAACAGGGAAAATACAAGATTTTTAGGCCAACATGGTCAACTAATCATAGATCCCTTGAAACCTGGTCTCCTCATCTAAAGTCTTTAAGTGTACCACTTTGTAATCTGCTCACATGTAAAACCCCAGAATGGCAGGTGTTTATTAGTATCGAACACTGCAGCAGCTTGTGCATCTTATTATGAAACATCATCGTAGGCCCGACATCTGTCGTTTAAACGCTTTTATTTAAGATATATTTCATTACACAGTTTAGCCTTTCATGCAAAAATAACTAAACATTTCAAAACACACTCCCATTTCAGCATGTTGTAGTCTTTCACTGCGAGACTGAAAATAAATAAGTTTATTTGAAGGTTATGGGATTTTTCACTGGCCGTGTCGTTGGGGGTATTAAAGAAAACTGACCCTGGGTCAGCCAATCACAGCTCTGCTGACGTCTTGTAAAACAGCGACTCTTTTTGCTTGAAGAAGCTCTTTACAAACTCTGCTGCGTTTCAGCCATTTTACCTTCTTTAGGTGGGCGATCATGTAAGTGCTTGTCTGTTTGTCTGTCTGTCTTTTGTTTATTTTATTTATTTATTTTGACCACATAATAAAAAGTAAAAGCAAAGAAAGAACAGACAATAAAAAGTAAAATCAAAGAAAAAAGTCATGCCAATTGGCATACAATTTTACACAGTTTGTTCGAAAATCAATATACAATCATTTTAGTCTCCCCACACCAAATAACCCTTATAATACACCCACATTATGATGCTTAAACCTCACATTCTCATTGTTTAATATACAATTATTTACACATTACTAATATCAACAATAGCATTTTTGGTCTTTGAGACACCCATCCTATGCAACATATTTTCCAATAAGCTCACTTTTATACAGTTTTTTTTTTTTTTTTTTGCTGGTTTATATTTGTACTTTGTTTGAGCTCATCATTTAATCCATTCCATAGATCTGCCCCACACATTGATATACAAAAATATACAAATTTAGCTAAATATCTCCTGTATCTAACACCAATTCCTAAACACGGTTGTTTTTCTTATAATTTTATTAAAACCAGCCTGAGACATTTTGCTGGGTAAGATATGTGAATTTCCATGCAAAAGGGTTGAATATTATTCCTCCGTTCATGCCTTCTTGTGTTCTTCCACCATTACTCGGACAATTTCTTTCAATAACTCTTTGCTTACGATTAATGAACAATGATGACTGTGGTTAAAGGGAAGCCAGCATTTCTCCATCACATCCACGGGAGTTTAACAGCGTTCAGAGAAACTGGCCCAATGGAGCGCCCGGCGTGACTCTTTCTGCTCTGATGAAATTAGTCCTGTGAAAATGGAAATTACATTTAATGCATGTGAACAACAGCAAATCGAACGTGGGGACGGAATATTGTGAAAAAGGCTGCACTGGATCAAAAAGAAAACGCCCACTGTTAGAAACAGTATAGGCTATGAAGTTTCAGGTAATTTTATAAGGGGAACAAATGCAACAGCCTAAGTGATTATCCAAAAATATAGTTTATTTGACACATCAGATCTCCTGGGATAATTTATTTGACCCTGTAGGGCTAATATACAAGACTACACAACGCTCACTGTGAAAGGCATACCTCCACCCTTAACTATATATTGATCCTATCTGTGCAATTTAAAAACTACCTCTCCTCCCTCGGCTCAGATCCGTGGAAGATGAAAGCTTCAGCCTCATCATACATACAGCGCAGACGCACAACAATGCACAAAAAGTTACGCAAACATACACACTGTGGGTGTGGAGGAGATTAAAGAGGGGGGTGGGGGGTTCCACTCGAATACATGACTAATAGACTGTCGACACAGATAAATGACTTTTTAAGCAACAGAAAATTGCTCTATGTTCCATTCACTGAACACCGGTTTCCTTTTTTCCCTCGCTCCATCTTCCCTCCTTCTTCGCCTTGTCCTTTCTCTCTGCTCCCTGCTCGTCATATCTCCATCCTCACACCCTCTTCATCACTACACCCTTGCACCACTGACTCTTTTCTCCTCTGCCAGCTCCCTCTTGTTCCTGCCTCACTGTACTTTCTATTCACTTTTTTTTCTTCCTCTGGCCGTGTTGCCAAAGCAACAAGTAGTAGAGGTTTGAGAGCCTGCCTTTTTATTTTTTTTATTTTAGTTTGTTGAGGAGGGAGATAGAGAAAGATCTGAAACTCGACAATAGTCGAATTATGCAAATGTATCCAACCAGTGACAATGGATTAGCGCAGGCTCCCTCACAGCTGACAGAGGAGGTTTTGGAAGGAGCTGCTTAAAAATGATTCTCGTCTCAAATTCACAGTGGCGCAAAAATATCTGGGCGTCCACATTTTATTTATTATTGTTTTTATTTTTATTTTATTTTCCTTTTCAAGTCTCGGACGTTTAAAAAGCAGCTGGATCTGCTCACCGTGTAAATGAACCTGCCACGTGGAAACTCCATAATGAAGGAAACCCACTTTAAAAACAGCCAGCAGAACCTTTCCACTGAGCACGACTGGTTTTGTTACATCTTCAGGAGAACTCTGAATGTGGACGCATGTTCATCTATACTGAAATTTTCTCTTTTTTAACAGAAAATACAAACAACCACCTCCCACATATTTAATCTTACAAACGGCATGTGAACAATAAAAATATTAGCAGTAGAACGAGTATTACAAATATTTACAGCTTTCCTCGGGCTCTGCTGAACCACACTTTTATTGCAAAATGGATAATCGAGAACCTACAAACTGTTCAATTTCAGTCCAGATAAGAATCACATGCATGTTTTTTTAAGGGTTTTATTGTTGTCTGGGCAACTGTAGAAAATATGCAGTAAAGAACACCAAGGTGATCCATAACAGTACAAGCTCTAATACTCATTTAATGTTGTTGTATTCAGAATAAAACATCTCAGTCCACAAAACAACTTAAAGGGGTTGTTCGGCTAACATTTCACATATTACCTGTTATAGATAACTCTTTGAATGATCTCAGAATAAACTGAATTTAATTATGACTAGATTTTTGGGCTAAAAGGTGCATGTGTGTCCAATACGATACGTATAGTGCAATTCTGCACACAAACTCAATGCAGTGAAAACCAATACAGTATTTATGCTTTAATCCCAGTGCAATGTAATTTAACATGAGTCTTGATTCAACATACTCACCATCAGTGCAATATAATACAACAAAGCAAAAGAACAGTCCTATGTCAGTTACTGAGACTACCGTACTTTTCGGCGTATAAGTCGCTGTTTTTATTTTAACTAATTTGCATGTCCTGCGGCTTATACGCCGAAGCATCATATTTATGGATTTTTTCCCATATTTTTAGACCCATTTTTGACTCGGATATGACCGTTTTTCATTTTGGCCAAAAAATGGTGCAGTACCACTTTTGTCCGCTAGGGGGACACTTCCAGAGAGTACACCGACCGTTTCTAGCTCATGTGTCCGAAAAAAGCCTCCTCTGCTCAGACTGACTCTGTCGCTGCCCAGCCTCCTGCTCTGGAGGTAGCTACTATTAGCTGTGTTGTTAGCTGTGTTTTTTAGCAAGATAACTCATAAACCACACCGCGAATTTTCTTGAAACTTACAGAGCGTAATTATTTGGTGGTCAATTACAACTGACTAGCTTTATGAGATGTTTGAGATAAAAAAAAAAGATATTTTATTAGCGGTTAGCTACCGTAAGCAGATACTGTACCTACTATTTAGATATATAGCTCATAAACCACTCGGCAGATATTTTTTCTGCTTACAGAGTGTAATTATATGGGGTTTAATGTACAAACTGTTGCCCTGTATAAGACATTTGAGATCAAATTAGATTTTTTTATTCGTGTTTTTAGAGACGGAATCGTCTTGTTAGCTTCGGTTTTATCTGTTTATATTGTTATAAATAGTCATAAACCACTCGACGGATATTTTTTAGGCATACAGAGTGTGATTATATTGGTTTAATTTACAAACTGTTGCCCTGTATAAGACATTTGAGATCAAATTTGATTTATTTATAATTTATTTTCGCAACCTTTTGAAAGACGTCAAACCGAAACAATTTAAATCTAGCAGATTTGACCATTTCGTGAATTGATTAAGGAACGGTTAAGCTCAGGAACCCTTGTGCTATAATGTCAGCTAAGAAATATATTTTTTCTCAGCAAAGAAATAATTGTTTTTACCGTGTTAATCTTGTAAAGTCCTTCCGTGCTGGCTCGCTTCTGTGGCCGCCATTTTCAGCAGGGCAAATGAGGCGCTGACGCGTCGCGTAGCGGTGACGCATAATAGATGCGACTTATAGGGCGAAGCGGCGTATTTATGGATTTTTCCAAATAATTCTCAATAACTGGACAAAGCGGCTTATACACAGAAGCGACTTTTACCCCGAAAAGTACGGTAATTATTTACTGCCAAATAAAAAGATGTTCACTCAAAAACAAGTCATTTTAAAATCACTTTCATAAACCTGACTCACAACTGGTAAATCTACAAAAATAGGCTTAGTGCAAAATGCAAACACCTGCCAGCAGCAGGTGTGTTTAATATTTTAGTTACTTAACTGTGAGTAGAAAATGTATTTTCTACATTAGAAGGCATAAAGCACGAACTTTAAGATTCTCCAAATAGGCTATATGCCACGGACTTCCGTTCTAGCACTTCCGCATTCATGGGCCAGACGGCGCACTTCCGGTTCACAGCCACAGGATGGCGATCTTTACACAATCTCTGCAGGACTTGCCGACAGTCAATGATGTGTACAGAATTATTCAGACCTTGTCTAAAGCGCACATCTAAGAAAGACAAAGGATTTAAGCTTTATGTGTCCAACTACATAAATAACTCTGAAGGTAAGTCTGTATTTGTTTTCAGTTCACCAAACTGCATCATGTAGGCTAACACAGCTAACATAGTTAACCCTTGCTAAATTGTTGAGTAAACGTGTTTTGTCTGTACATTTCTGATTTAACACAAATGTTAGTTTCAAACAAGGAGGCAGGAGAAGTCAGGGCTGAGTGTTTACAGTCCATGAGGAGCAGCCAGAAGCCACTGTTTGAGTCAAAGGCACCTGACAGTTCAGTTTCAAACAAGGAGGCAGGAGATTTAGACCAGATTTAGAAACACAAGTTATTTTAATTTAATTATTTTAATTCAAGTTTGTGTACAAAACTTGAGTTGAAGTTAAATATCAGACAATATAAACTCTTTATATTCAACACATGTCTGCTATATGGTTTTGTGAATCTCACTGTTTATAGCAGCTCTTAATAAGAGATGTTTTCTTTCACTGTACAGGACACCGTAGTGATGATGAGGGAGCCAGCTGGTCCAGCCTGGATGTTTGTGAGCTGAGATCGGATACAAACACCAAATACAAACAAGTTGCTCCACAGTGATGACGAAGGACATGTGATCCATGTGGATGGTTGAACAGAAGAGCTGCTTCATCACTTACCTTTGTCTGACTGATTAATGTTTTTAAATCTCCATTAGCTGTCGAGGAAGCTGTGACTTAAAGTCAGAAGCTGTAATGCTATAAACTGTTTAAATCTTGTGCCTCATATGTTTTCTACAGTAATGTAACATCATCATCAAATTTGTTTTTAATAAACTGGCTAAAATAAACTGAACTCTAAGCCTGTCTTAAATCAACATACACATTTTTTTGGGTGATAATAAGAAGACAAAGTCAGAATGTTTTGAACATTTTATTTTCTTACAAGTAGTAAGTAGTGTGACTGTAGTGTCAGGGTACAGTAGTCCTGAAGTCTGCAGGTAGATTTTTATGCATCTGCTCTTCAGGTATCGGGTCCTAATTGAGCCGAGTACTGTCAATAAAAAGTTGCAGTGATAATCCGCCTGACCGTGGACTGATGGACACCGTACCGGTCAGCAAGGTCCCGTTGCTTTCATCCAAGGTCAAGGTCATTTAAGAACAGGAAGAACTCAACGGGCTGCAGGATATGGGTTGACGGGGTGGTGTGGATAAATAATCAATAAATAACACTGAACAACTGGTAATAACTAATAATTCAATCTCAATGTCACTACTTGTGCAATAACCTGTCACACAACCTGTGTAATGTTGATTATGTGTAGTGTATATATATATATATATATATATACTGTATATATATATAACTATGTGCATGTTAGCTTGTACTGTATTACTAGTTTGAAATACTTACAGTAGTTCATTCAAATTCATCCTGCTGCATCATTACTGTATATCCAACCATGTTTACTGTCTCTCTTCAGGACTTTGTGAATATTATAATTACTTTTTCACTTTGCATGCTTTTAGTATAGTTTGATTTTTAGCAAGTCAAATCGGATCTTCTCATCCTGAGCACTTCATTGTACTGTTAACTCTGTGTTAACCTGTATATGACAAATAAACACAACTTGAACTTGATGGGGAGTTCCTCTCATCTCATTCTTGGTGAACACTGACCATGGATGGCAGAGCAGAGCAGTCATAATAATAATAATAATAATCATTTTATTTAAAAGCGCCTTTCATGACACCCAAGGACACTTAACAAACCAACACAGTGAATACAGAGCAAACATTATCAGCGACAAATTGAAATATAAAATACATAAAGGATATAAAATGGAAGATAAAAATACATTTAGTAAAGTTAATGATAAGCTAGTCTAAAGAGATGTGTTTTCAGGGCAGTCTTGAACAGAGAAAGGGAGGTGGTGTTTCGAAGGTCGGGCGGTAGAGCGTTCCAGAGGTGAGGGGCAGAGCAGGTGAAGGCCCTGCTCCCCATGGTGGAGAGGCGGGCAGAGGGTACATGGAGTTGTAGTGAAGAGGAGGACCTGAGAGAGCGTGATGGGATGGAGATTTGTAGGAGGTCAGATAGATAAGGAGGGGCAAGGTTGTGGATAGCTTTGAACGTGAGGAGTAGAATTTTGAAGATGATGCGTGATTTAACCGGGAGCCAGTGGAGCTGCTGCAGGACAGGAGTGATGTGATCATAGTAGGAGGTTTGAGTGATGACACGGGCAGCTGAGTTCTGGACCATCTGTAACTTGTGGAGAGATTTGTTGGGGAGGCCGTAGAGAAGGGAGTTGCAGTAGTCAATACGGGAAGTCACAAGACTGTGCACCAGGATGGCTGTGGAGCGGGGCGTGAGAGAAGGACGGAGACGGTTAATATTACGGAGGTGGAAATAGGCAGACCGAGTAATATTGTTGATGTGTGAAGTGAAGGAGAGAGTGGTGTCGAGGATGACACCGAGGCTCTTGACCTGAGGGGAGGGGGATAGCAGAGAGTTGTTAAGGGGGACGAGAAGATGTTCTGATTTTGAAATAGAGTTTTTGGTACCGACGAGAATGACTTCTGTTTTGTTGCTGTTTAGTTGAAGGAAATTGTTAGAAAACCAGTGATTTAGCTCGTTGAGACAGTCGGTGAGGATGGAGGGTGGGTGGGTGGAGTTTGGTTTTGATGACAAGTAGAGCTGCGTGTCATCAGCATAGCAGTGGAAATGGATGCCGTGTTTGCGGAAGATGTGGCCTAGAGGAAGGAGGTAAATGATGAAGAGGAGGGGTCCGAGGACAGAGCCTTGGGGGACACCCGTGGAGACAGGGGAAGACTGGGAACGGAAGGATTTAAGCTGAATGAATTGAGTGCGGTCAGAGAGATAGGAGGTGAACCAGTCTAACGGGGTACCTGAGATGCCAATGGAGGTTAGTCTGTTGAGGAGGATAGAATGACAGATGGTGTCGAAGGCAGAACTTAGATCAAGAAGAATGAGGATGGACAGAAGACCAGAGTCAGCAGCAAGAAGAAGGTCGTTAGTAATTTTTACTAGAGCTGTTTCGGTGCTATGGTGGGGGCGAAATCCAGATTGAAACTCTTCATAAATGTTGTTGTTGGACAGGTGAGAGTGAAGTTGACTAGCAACAGTTTTTTCAAGGATCTTGGAGATGAAGGGCAGATTGGAGATCGGACGAAGATTACTGAAGTTGGTGAAGTCAAGACCTGGTTTCTTGATGATGGGGGTGATGGCAGCAGATTTGAAGGCTGTGGGAACAGTGCCAGAGGTTAGGGAGGAGTGGATGATATTAGTGATGATAGGGAGCAGAGACGGGAGACAGGATTTAACAAGAACTGTGGGGAATGGGTCAAGTTGACAGGATGAGGACTTGGACTTGCTGATAATGTCTGCAATGTTATCAGCAGGGGGGAGGGAGAAGACAGAGAAAGGGAGGGAGGGAGGGGGGAGTTCAACAAGGATGCTGGGGGCAGTATTTGGTCCAAGGTGTTTATGAATTGAAATAATCTTTTCATTGAAATATGACATAATGGAGTTGCAAAATTCTGTGGAAACCATGTGAGAGGGCAGGGAGTTAGGAGATGAGACAGAACGGTGGAGGAGAGAGAACAATGTTTTTGAATTACCAACATTAGAACTGATGATGTCTGAGAAGTAGCTGGATTTGGCTTGAGAAATACTGTTCTTGTAATGGATGAGGTGGTTTGCATAAAGTTCCTTGTGAATTGTGAGACCGGATTTTTTATAAAGACGCTCTAGCCGCCGACCTTTTGTTTTCAGGGAGCGGAGTGCTGGAGTGAACCAGGGTGCAGAGTTGGAGAAGGAAACAGTCCGGGTTTTCAGGGGAGCAACAGAGTTAAGGATGTTGGTTAGGCTGGTGTTGTATAATGTGACAAGATCATCTGGGTTGGAGGAGCTGAAGGTGGAGAGGGTATCATTAATATGAGATAAGAGAGTGTCATGGTTGATATTCTTGATATTACGGAAGGAAAGAGTGCGTTGAGGTTTATCTGAGGAAAATTTAAGATTAACAGTGAATGAAATCATCAGGTGATCAGTAAATGGAAGTTCATCAGAAGAACAGTTAAGAGGAGAAAGTCCAGAGCAGCAGAGTAAGTCCAGGGTGTGGCCCATCTTGTGTGTTGGGAAGTCGATGAATTGTTGAAAGCCACAGCTATCCAGGCAAGATGTGAAGTCTCTGGTGAGGGGGTTGTTCAAATCTTCAAAATGAACGTTGAAATCCCCCAGCAGGAGAACATTGGGTGAAAGAGCTGTTAAATGAGCCATTAGTCCAGCAAAGTCATTCATGAATGAGCTATTCACTTTTGGAGGGCGGTAGATTGTAGCAACAACAGTTGGAGTGGGGCCATTCAGCATGCAAACACTGCACTCAAAGGAGGAGGAGGGAGGGGGGTGAACCGGAGTGACCTTCCAGTTCTCGCGGTGAATCATCGCGAGACCTCCGCCTCTGCCTGAGGCCCTGGCCTTTGCGGTGTAAACAAACCCCGGTGGTGTGGACTCGTTCAGATGAAAAAAGTCATTTTGTTGTTGCCACGTTTCTGTTAAGCAGATGAAATCCAGTTTTCGGTCAGATATTAGATCGTGAACAAGCTGACCTTTGCCCGTGAGGGAGCGAACGTTCAGAAGTCCAAACTTCACGGAGGAGGCGGAGGTAGTGACCGGAGCGTTAGCCGACCGAGCTAGGTTGGCTAACGTGCTGCTGTTAACTGACCGAGCGTTGCGGCGTGAAGAATGGCGAGAGTCAGACCAGATGGAGGTTATGGGATGAGCCTTGTCAGCGTTCAGTCGACGGCGCGAGCCCCGGTGGATGTATCTCCGACGAGGATGGAAGGCAATTTCCTCCAGAGGGAGCACAGGGGGGACAGCCGGTAGGAAACGAAGACGAAGGAGCTCCACGGCCGAATAATGGAGCAGACCA
>JBBPBX010027211.1:24994-37461 GCA_038048925.1 Garcialebias charrua | reverse complement strand
TACCAGTGGCCGCAGATCTGTGGGCGTTGTGGGCATACTCCACCCAAACCAGATGTTGACTCCAGGCAGACGGGTTACATTCCACAAGACATCTCAGAGTGGACTCGAGTTCTTGATTACAACGTTCTGCCTGGCCGTTAGATTGCGGGTGATAGCCCGAGGTGAGGCTGGAGGATGCCCCTAAGGAGGAACAAAAACAGCGCCAAACCTGGGAGATGAATTGGGGACCTCTGTCCGACACCACGTCAGAGGGGATGCCGTGGATACGGAAAACGTGTTGTACCAACAGTCGAGCCGTCTCCATGGCGGAAGGCAACTTCGGTAGAGGGATGAAATGGGCAGCTTTGGAAAACCTGTCAATCACTGTAAAAATGGCTGTGTTACCGTCTGATGGGGGTAGACCAGTGACAAAATCCACGGCAATGTGCGACCAAGGACGGCTGGGTGTGGGCAGAGGCAGAAGAAGGCCCGCAGGGGGCTGAGTCCCAGATTTGTTCCTGGCACAGGTGGAACAAGCTGCAACAAACTCTTTGACATCGTGCGACAATGTAGGCCACCAGAAATGGGTCCTTGTTAGAGAGAGCATACGGGCAACCCCAGGATGACATGAGAGCTTATTTGTGTGTATCCACTCGAGTACCTTCGACCTCATGGATGAGGGGACGAAGAGCGTCCCAGGAGGACCAGTGCCCGGATCCGGTTCCAACAGGTGAGCCTGTCGAACCTCCTTAGCGATGGGCCAGGTGAGGGTACCCACGATGCAGACCGGGGGTATGATGCTTTCAGCAGTTTCGGGAGCGTCTGGAGGAGAGAACTGACGTGACAGGGCATCAGGCTTAATGTTTTTGGAACCTGGTCTGAAAGTCAAAGAATAATTAAAACGATTGAAGAAAAGTGACCAGCGTGCCTGTCTAGGGTTCAATCGTTTAGCGTCTCGGAGGTACGTAAGATTCTTGTGGTCAGTCCAAATGAGAAAAGGTACCTCCGTTCCCTCAAGCCAATGACGCCACTCCTCTAATGCCAACTTCACCGCAAGCAGTTCCCTGTTGCCCACGTCGTAGTTCCTCTCGGCTTGCGACAGTCGACGAGAGTAGAAGGCACAAGGGTGTACCTTATCGTCCGTGGGTGACCTCTGGGACAACACAGCGCCCACCCCGGTATCGGATGCATCCACCTCGAGGATGAACTGACGAGCCGGGTCTGGGTGGCAGAGGATGGGTGTGGAGGAGAAAAGGACTTTTAGCTTACCAAAAGCAGAGTTGGCTTCAGGAGTCCACCGAAATGCTCTGCTAGTGGAGGTGAGCTGAGAGAGGGGCGCTGCGATACGGCTGTAGTCCTTGATGAAGCGCCTGTAGAAATTAGCAAATCCTAGGAACCGTTGCAGTTGTTTCCTGGTCTCCGGAACCGGCCACTCCACCACTGCCTTAGTCTTTTCAGGGTCCGTCTTGTAGTGCCCTTTTCCAAAAATAAACCCCAAAAATGAGACAGAAGAGGCGTGAAAATCACATTTTTCACCTTTAACAAAGAGTTGGTTTTCATAAAGTCTCTGAAGTACCCTCTTGACTTGAGCAACATGTTCTTGCTCGTTCCTGGAATAGATGAGGATGTCGTCCAAATAAACAAACACAAAATCTCCAATAAAATCCCGCAACACATCGTTAATCAGTGCCTGGAAGACTGCGGGAGCATTGGTGAGGCCAAAAGGCATGACTAAATATTCGAAATGTCCCAGGGGTGTTTTGAAGGCTGTCTTCCACTCATCACCCTCTTTAATCCGAACCAGGTGATAAGCGTTACGAAGATCCAGTTTTGTGAATATGGTAGCGGGTTGTAATTGTTCTTGTACGGAGTTGATTAACGGTAGTGGATATTTGTTCTTTATGGTTATAAGGTTCAGACCTCGATAGTCGATGCAGGGACGTAGTGTCTTGTCCTTCTTAGTGACAAAAAAGAACCCTGCCCCCAGCGGGGACGTAGAAGGACGGATAATCCCAGAATCAAGGGATTCCTCAATGTAGGATCTCATGGAGTCACGTTCCGGACCTGACAAATTATAGAGACGGCTAACTGGTAAAGGAGCTCCCGGGAGAAGGTCAATGGGGCAGTCATACGGACGATGAGGTGGAAGAGAAAGAGCTTTACATTTACTGAATACCGGGGCCAGATCATGATATTCAGGAGGTATGCTAGAGAGATCTATATCTTCTGTACCTGGTGTGCTTATGGAAGGATTGGAGATGCCAGAGCGGAGACAGTGTTTTAAACATCGGTCACTCCATCTCTCAACCCTACCGAGTTCCCAATTGAAATGGGGATTGTGATCCCGTAACCAGGGGAAACCAAGAATTAACTGCGTGTTTGGGGAGTCAAATACAAAAAAACTAACCTCTTCATGATGATTTCCTGACGTTATTAAGTGTAGGTTAGTGGTTTTAAATCGAATCTGTGTTAGAGTCTCCCCAGTAACCCCAGCAATGGACACGGGGTCAATTTTAAGGACAGGAAGAGATAGGTCCCTGACCAAATCTTGGCTAATTAAATTTTGTTCTGCACCAGAATCAATAAGTGCAGAAACAGGGAATCGGTTCTGATTGTACTGAATAACTGTGGGTAATGTAAACCTATGAAGAGGAGTAAACAAGGAAGTACCCACCAGTATCTCCTGTTTTACTGGTGGGTATCTTCGTTTCCCCGCACAGGGCAAGTGGCAATAAAGTGCCCCTCTTCACCGCAATACATGCAAAGATTCAAGTTTCTACGCCTTTGTCTCTCAACAGGATTTAAACGTGTACTCCCAATTTGCATGGGTTCAGATTCAGGTGAGTTAGGTTGGGAGCCAGAAGATGGCACCAGAGCACTTTGTGGCTTGTATCTTTCGAATTTGCTGTTGCAATACATGCAAAGATTCAAGTTTCTACGCCTTTGTCTCTCAACAGGATTTAAACGTGTACTCCCAATTTGCATGGGTTCAGATTCAGGTGAGTTAGGTTGGGAGCCAGAAGATGGCACCAGAGCACTTCGTGGCTTGTATCTTTCGAATTTGCTGTTGCTGTGGTAACCCCCTGCAGATGACGTTGAATACCCGGAAGTAGAGACCCTCTGGGAGTTGTAGTCCCGTTCACGTCGTCGTTCCCGGAAACGTTCGTCAATTGAGATCGCTAGATTTATTAATGCGTCAAAATTAGGAGGCTCATCTCTTGCTGAGATCTGGTCTTTCACATAGTCGGATAAGGAGTTTAAAAAGGTACCTTGTAATGCCCTGTCGTTCCAGTCAGTTTGCGCCGCTAGGATGCGGAACTCCAGGGCGTGTTCAGCAACAGGACGTCGGCCCTGACGTAACCCCAACATTCTCTTTTCCGCGTTGGGTTGCTGTAGCGGCCTGTCGAAAATCCTGCGAAACTCCTCTAAAAAACTCCTAAACGAGACAAAGTCCAAGTCGTGTTGATGAATGAACGAAGTCGCCCATTGGAGGGCGTTACCTTTCAGTTGGTGCATGAAGTAAGTGATCTTTTTTATGTCCGACGAGTAGAGTTGGGGAGCTCCTCTGAAAGCGAGTTCGCACTGAAGGAGAAAGCCCTCACATTGAGCTGGGTCTCCTGAAAAGAGTTCAGACGGTTTTACTACCAGTTGTTGTGAAAACAGAGGATCATTTTCAGAGCTGATGTTAGATCTTGAAGCTTGTGGAGACGCCGAGGCTGTGGGAGGAGAAGGAGTGAGTCTCTGATTAATAGCATGAACCATACCTCCAAGTTCCTGTAGGTTAGCTTGTGTTTTGAGCTGTTGGCTTAAAACTTGTTTCATCATTTCTTCCAATTGATTCATTCGCCCAGTTTGAGAAGAACTAGCTTGTTCGCTCCTGGTCTCGTTCTGGGTTTTGTTTGGCTGAAGCATTCTGTAATGGTTTCTAGGTAACCCAGTTTGTAACGAGACCCAGAACGACACAAGGCACGAGAGTACAAAAAGAACAGTGTTTATTATTTACAGTGGTTTAAAGTACAACGTGGTTCATCTGGAATCCCTGGAGGAGGAAGGAGGAAGCAGAACGTCAGAAGGAGTAGGCCAGGGGCAGTTGTGAATGTTGGTTTTCAAATGTTTGTTTGTTCTTACAGATGAGGAAGGGAGATGGGTTCCATGAACATCCAATAACTCCAATTGATTCCAAAGGGCAAAGAAGGCAGGCAAGTGGCTGGAGGGCACGGCACGAGGAACAGGATCCAGATCCAAAATCAGACGCGATGACTGTAGGCACATAAGAACAAGGTAAGTCTCTTTGCAATAAACACAAGACTGGCTAGAAGCACGATTTACCATAACAAGAATCAATGCTTCAGCGATGAGTAGTACTCGACTGCAGCCTTAAATAGGAGTGTAGCTCATCAGGTGGACGACCGTCAGCTGAGGGTGATTGGCGGCCATCTTGGAGCTGCAGGGAGTGCCACTCTTATGCCTCCTACCCACTGCACAACTCGAAACGCGCCTGCCGTCCCCTTTTTGCCGCTGGTCACGGTCCCACTGAACCACTGAACACCGTCTGATGACGTACACTAGGGGGTAGCAGAGGGAGGGGTCTCTGGCTTGTTTTCCGGGTTCAGTTGTTGTTTTAACTGCACCTCCGACGGTCTTCGATGAGATTAAAACTTTTTTTTATGTTTGGGGTGATCTACACTGGAGAGGACAGCAGCCTGTCAGCAGCAACTGTAAAAATGCCACGTTTCTTACCGGAGTTTGGGTCCAATTCCTGGAGGCTCGATCCGGTGAGTTTAAAAAGTCCGAAAAAAGTCCCGTTGTGGTTGTGTAATCAGATAGCGAGGCTCTCCCGACTGTTTGCCGGATGCGTCGAGCCGCCAGAGATCAACATTTGGGACGTCTGCGGCTCGACGGCGACGCGCGCGTGCGTGTGCAGGCTGCCGTCGCGCCGCTTCGATCACTCGAATCTCGCCGCTTCCTTGTTCGCCGTGACTCCACGCGTCTCCTCCATAGACTTTGAATGTAAACCGGTGTTATCCGGCCGCTTCGGCCGCTCGACAAAGGGGGCAGTGGGTAGGAGGCATCACAACTCTAACAATTTTTCCAAGTCATAACCCAAAAAAAAAAAAAAAAGTGGTGTCATCAGCAAAAAGGACACAATTGAGAATACCAGACACATCCATCAGATCATTGATATATAAAATAAACCACTTTTTCCCAATACAGAGCCCTGTGGTACTCCACATGAAACACTACAGAGTCCAGATCTTAAATCATCTACTTGTACAAATCGTTTTCTGTCATGCAAATAGCTCCGTATCCACTGTAAAGCAGGTCCTCTTATACCATATTTGTCCAATTTTTCAAGTAGAATCGAATGGTCAATTGTATTGAATGCCTTTTTTAGATCAACAAACACACTTACACATTATTGTTTTTGATCCACTGCTGTAGTAACATATTCCATCAACTCCATAAGAGCCACTGAAGTTGATTTATTTGATCTGAACCCATATTGACTCCTACTTGAAATGTTATGTTTATCTAGAAAAAGGTCAAATCTAGATAAAAATAATTTTTCTAAAATTTTTGAGAATTGTGGCAGCAATGAAATAGGTCTATAGTTGTTATATAGACACCTGTCACCATTCTTAAAAAGAGGAACCACCTTAGCTATTTTCATTCTGTTCGGAAATATTCCTGTGTGCATATAAAATTGGGCACCCTGTGCACAAACACATTCATGGCCATTTCTGGTTTTCATGTTCTGTAGTGTTTTGGTCCTTTGTTTTTCTGTTGACATTTATGTCCAGTCATATTTCTAAGTTTGTTGGTATTTGACGTTGTGAGAGCGACATCTGGACTTGCGATGTTGGGTGTTGGAAAGACTGCAGAGCACAGCTCTCATTTCACTTTATCCATTGAGAAGCTGCATGTTTACATCTGTTCCAGCTAAACTTGCAAATAACTCATGGAAGGAGATAGCATACTTTTTGTCATCAGATACAGTGCTGAAATACAGGCAGCTGACTGTGTCAGGGCGGAGTACACCTCGGCCCACAGGCGACACGTCCGCCATGTTTGCATCTTACTGTGCTCCATCTGTCGGAAACGGTAGCGGTCTTTGTGACAAATGTGTAAATTAGTGTTTCTCCTTGGTAAAAGCAGAAATGCTTAATCTTCCTCCTTCTCCTTTATCAACTGTTAATAAATGTTCACTGCTGGATGAAAATATAATTTCATTATCTATTTGTTTGAAAAAGGAGTCACACATGACGACAGGAGAAGACATTTTAACCCAGTTTACTTGCAAGGGTTCATGCAGACTTACACAGATGTCTCAATGAATCCCCGGCCGTGAAGATCGGCAACAGACTGTGTACGGGAAGTGTTTTTTATACACGCTTATCAGCACGATGACCTCGGCCTCTTAGACTCGGAGGCGCCAGGACTCCTCTCTGAGAGAGAAAAAGAACTCTCTGGCCTCAATTAATTTAATTTAATTGAACATCAGCAGTGATAACCATAAACCTTTACATGAATTCCCTTGACGTTCACTCTGCCACCAGAGCCGTTGCTGTTTGCACACCCCGTGCGCTACAATGGGCGGGCTAATCGTGACTTCCCACTGGAGTTTCTCTTTGAGTATATCACGGCCAAGCGATGCGAGAAAGAACGTCTCATAATCGCGTGAGAACAGATTTTTTTAATGTATCACAAAGTAAACATCTGGACTCTCTAGGGCAGGGGTGTCCAGACTTTTTCAGCATGCGAGCTACTTTTGAAATGATCAAGTCAAAGTGATCTACCTACTATAAGGCCCTGTTTACACGAAAACAACCTGTGGAAACATTAGTGATTTTTCAATGTTTATTGGGGGTAATAAACAAAAAATAAGCTGGTTTACATGAAAAATGCTGTAGTTTTCATGTCAGTCGGGTTGCCAGATAAGAAATTATGAACTATAGTACTGTGGCTTTAAAATGATAGCATTTTGACCTAAGCGGTTGTGTTTGCTGAGTAAAGATGTTCTGAGATTCAATTCAATTCAGTTTATTTATATAGCGTCAATTCACAAAAGAATAATAATAATAATAATGAATTCAATTTATAACGCACTTTTCATTAATGAAAATCTCAACAAAAAAAAGAAGTAATCTCAGGGCACTGAACAGACAATTATTTTTTTTAATGTCATGCTGCGATCTACCAGGACTACCTCAGAGATTTACCAGTAGATCGTGATCTACGTAATGAGCACTCCTGCTCTAGGGTGTCTCCTGCTAAGTTGAAAACATTTAAGGCAGTGTTTTTCAACCTTTTTTGAACCAAGGCACAGTGTTTTCATTGAAAAAAATCCCGAGGCACACCACCAACCAAAATTATAAACATAGATACACTGTATTCGCCTATATTAAATATATAGTCATTCTTATCAAAGTGTCTTGAATAGGAATGAAATAAACACAAAAATGTATTTTTATCATATTTTATATTTCTTATTTCAAATTGCACTTAACATGTCTTCAAAAATACACCCGAACAGTACCACAACAATGTGGTCTTAAATTTAAAGAGGTTGTAGAAAGGGGGGGGGGCTTTTTTGATAATTTCCAAGGCACACCTGACGATCACTCGCGGCACACTAGTGTGCCTAGGCACAGTGGTTGAAAAACACTGATTTAAGGCATAGAAGAATACATTTTTATAGGATATACATTTTGAGGCGACACAGCTGTTGTATGGATGTGACAAATATGATTTTATGCTGGTGATTTGTCACTATCTGGATCTTTATTGCTTGGGTACACAACTTCATTCCACCTCATGTACCACGTGTGATGCAAAAGACAATGAAGAACCTTGAACCTTGAAAAAAGGGACAAAAACACACAAATAAAACCTATTTATCTTTTCCCCCCTCGACATTTTTCTAAAACCCATTATAGAGAAAAAGGAAAAACAATTAAAGGATAAATACATCATGACATATTATCAATGTCCAATTTAAATCAAAACGAGGCAAAAACATACATGAAGGAACCATTAACCCCCCTATGAGGAGCACTGCCTTCAACGAACTGTATTTATTTTAGTCAGCTGCCTCACTAAGACTGATCCTGCCAGTGACAGAAGAAAACAACTGTTTTCATTATATAGAAAACAGAAAAGTATTTAAGGATGGATTTAACTTGTCTCCCTCCACTAACACAGCTGACCTGTGTTCAAACCTTACTGTAAAAACTGTTTTACATTCATTTCGCTTCCTCCTTGGTGTCAGCATCCTAAACAAAACTCATCACATGATTCCTGTTAAATGTTTGCTTCTCTTTATCCTATAACTAAAAGTATTATTTTATATGGGTTATGCCACCTTCAACAGGGGATAGAACACAATGCCAAGTTAACATGGGCTTTGTTTCCAAGCTCATCAAAGTCTTAGTCAAACATATTTTATGTTTTCATCATCACTTTTAAGATCAGTATATGAAAAAAGTCCATAAAATAAAAACGTTACTTGTTTTAGGCTCGTTCCTTGGAAAAAGACGAGTCACCCATGTTTTCTGCACCGATGCTGTTTTTACACAGCATCACCACACAGGGGCACTGTTGAGCCGAACAAACCTCAGTATGTGTCGCTGTCTGTGGTGCTGATAGAACACCACCACACCACTTCTCCTCTTCCACATTCCTCATGAGATGGTATTAGTTTCTGTTGCTCTTGTGTTGTTATTCTCATTTTCAGCCATGCATAGAGTAAAAATGTCACAAAAAGGCTCCTTCGGAGAAAAATCAAATCCAGATTTGAGCATCGTAGTCAACTCATCCCCTGCAGGATTAGTTAGCTTTGATCTTCAAAATGAGTAGGGATGGGGCCGATCCAATCCAGTATCAGATACCAGCATAATTTGTGTATCAGATTTTCCGATCCAACCTGCCGATATTTCCAATCCTTGATGTATGTCAGAGAGCACGTCTGTTGCACCATACTCTGTGACTTCTGTCTTAACATTGTGTGAGTTAAACCCAAATAAGACACTCTGAGCCTCACAGCAGGTAATTCCCAAACGTTAATAGCACACAAGAGGCAGGCCTATATCACAGACGTCCTTCTGACTCATGGTGCAGTCCGGAACACTAAAATACCACTAAGCATTATGGGAAATCAACATAGTCCACTCCCCGTTTTATAGTTTTGTTTTTGATTGTGGCACTATGAGTTGTAATTCTTGTTGGCTTTGATCAACAGATACATATTTAAACTAGGCATTGAATTTATTCATAGTGCCACAATAAAAAACAAACCAAAAAAACGGAGAGTGGACTGTGTTGATTTCCCATAATGCTCAGCCGTATTTTAGTGTTCGGGTTGCACCACGAGTCAGAAGGACGTCTGTGACATAGACCTGCCTCTTGTGTGCTATTAAAGTTTGGGTATTACCTGTTGTGAGGCTCAGAGTGTCTTCTTTGGGTTTAACTCACACAATGTTAAGATTGGTGATGGCCAAATGAAGCAATAAAGCAGTACTGTATTGAACCACTTTGCCAATTGTATTGAACTTGGGTTAATTCATTCAAAGGTTCATTTCAGTGACATCTAGTGGTGACATAGAAAACACACACTGTCTGTTTTATATACTGTACTGTTTCACTGTATGTTCAGCAGATTCAGTAGATATGTTGACTAGTATATGGGATTGAGATAGGGTGTGCTTTAGAAAACTGTAGGTGCAGGGAAGGTGGGTTGTGCTCGTGTAACTCAGACAGTCATGAAATTAGGGGATGGGAATTCAGATGGATTTTGTGATGAAGTCTCCACTCGAATGCTCAAATTACATTAGTAGTAAACAACTTAAAACAAGCAACAACAAATAATTATTATGTACATGTATTTATCTATTCTCACCCTTACCCGATCTATCCGAAACAAAAGGCTTAAAAAATAAATTAAATTAATACCACAAGGTATGCAGTGACCGGGGGGGATTGAACCAGGGTCTTTCAGGTCGCAAGACAGGTCTACTGCCTCTGCAACATCTTGGCATTTATCCATCCAAACCTATCATGCACGTACACCTATCCCTATACGTAGTGGGTTCGGGAGGGCTGCTGCTATTGTGTGGATTCATTCGGGGACTTGCTCTGCCGTAAAGCACGCTTCATAGCAGTGGTTCAAAGAGTACGCAACTTCGAGTTCAAAGCAAGTATCGGATCTTCAGCGTCAGATTTACATCACTAGTTAAGACTGAAGTCACAGGGTATAGTGTAATACACGTGCTCTCCATTCAAGAAATTCATTATTACAGCCTCATATACCTGAACAGTATCGGATCGGGAAAGTATCGGATCGGAAGTAAGAAATGTGGATTGGTGCATCCCTAAAAATGAGTACAGTTTGATTCACAGCTGCAGGTTTGCAGTTAGTGATGTCCCACCTGCTCCACATCCCAATGAAACATGGGCAGGAGAGGGTTCGTCTACTTCACAACTACCATACCATACCATACCATACCATTTTATTTATAAAGCACTTTCAACAGGAACAAGTCCACACCAAAGTGCTGGACAAACAAACACGCAACAGGCAACTCAGACAATGAAGTACAACACGAAAAACTAACCAATACAGTTCACCTATACCGTATTATGTTTAATTATCAAAATAATGTGTTAGTTTACTTGTACATTTTTACTGCAGTCTTGTTTATATATTTTTTATTGAGGTGGTTTTACACAAGATTACACGGGTTTAATACTTTAGCATATGGCTGTACATAAAGAAAAGTGCTTTAAATTGTAGCACTGTTAAAGCAAATGAATATCAATTTTATTTGATAGACAGAGAGACAGACAGATGATGGATGGATGAATGGATGGATGGACAGATGGATATATAGATGGATGGATAGATAGATAGATAGATAGATAGATAGATAGATAGATAGATAGATAGATAGATAGATAGATAGATAGATAGATAGATAGATAGATAGATAGATAGATAGATAGAGTAGCAACAGTTAAATATAACTTTGCCATAGCCTCGGAACAATAACAGGTGTGGTGACCATAACAATGAAGGAAGTGGGTCAGCTAGACAGAGCTGAAAAACAGAACCCCTGTTGTGTCGCGGTATTGTGTAAAGAAAACCAAACTTACATCTGTGAAGAAAATTGTGTTTTTAAACAAGGTGTTACTGTTAACAACAAAGTCATTGTTCACTCTAAACTTTGAGAGGTGGGGTTATGTCAAAATTATTGTATGCAGCTTGTGTTTTCACCCACTGTTGGTTAGCTGCATTGATTGGATACAATTTGCATAGGTCACTCCCCCTTCTAGTATCAGGTAAAGCTGACACGGAAGGGAGGGTCTTCTAGAGAGTTGTCATCGTTGGCTGTGAAATTGGCTCTGAACCGGTCCAAGGAATCAGTGGGGAGCGAGGTTCCGGTCCACCTTGGAAGGGGCTCAGTCAGCTGAAATGGGGAAAGTCCACCGATCTCCCTCATACACCCTGAAATGATGAGGTGACCACCTTGCTGGACGAGACTTGGTCCTGAAGGAAAGACATCCCTTCCTGTGACAGTGTGAACTTCCGGCCTTAGCATCACATCCCTTGTAATAATGAGGACAGAACATTTTCAGTAGGATAAATATCATTCTCCTGATGAAAAGGAACAACTTCTGTGTCAACTAAGTTTAGACACCTTTGGTTTAATGTACGAAGCTAAGATAAAGTTTATCTAAATTTTAAAGCTGCAGTATGTAGTTTCTGGAAAACGCTGGACAGAAACATTTTGAACAGAGACACCTTTCTGGTCCCTCCCCCTTGCTCTCGGCTGACCTGCAACTCACCCTCCTTAGCTCCTCCTCCACAGCATGGCCTGTCTCGTGACTGGCCAGGCGGGGTTGGGACAGGCGGGGGATGGGCGTGAGAAGCTCGTTCATGAACCAAACTCTGTTTTTATTGGCTGGTTAACGGCGGGTCACTGTGGGTTTTTAGAAATGCTTGTAGTACCACCGGGAGAAGCCAGAGGACTATAGTTTTTTTCAGAGATTACCTGTCTAACATCAGTCTGTCAGGAGATAGTGACAGAGTGAAGAAATATGTTAAAAATGTATTTTTAGAAAAGTTACATACAGCAGCTTTATTAACGTTAGTCGTTAGTCCTAATATTAAATAACATCTCAAAATTTTAAGGCATCTTATTATTCACCCCTTTGAAATAACACTATTGGTATTCATTCATATTTCATATTTGCCATACTGTATTGTCACTATTCAAACTGAAAATAAACATTACAGGATTGTGACTTTAAATGACCGGGTTTTGTATTTTAATTTGCCAAGAATTCAACATTTGATTGATGTTGACTCGCAGACACTTTTTTTATTGCACGCCTGATAACAAGGTGAACAGACGTAATTATCTAATCTCTACACACACTATACATACACATATATATACATGTATACATACACATATATCTATCTATCCATA
>JBBPBX010027211.1:9117-24795 GCA_038048925.1 Garcialebias charrua | reverse complement strand
AAAAATAATTCAAATTTGTTGATGCAGTAGCTGAGAGTTATCCCCCACACTTGCTCCATGTGCTAATAGCTCATGCAACATTGCTGTTGTAGTGGACTAGACCATGGTCTCTGAAAACTGTAGTGAAAGTGAGCATTATTGAATTCAATGTTTGATAGTCAAAGACTATGTTTAATTCAAACTGGAATTAGCAGCTGAACATCCTCTTATTATGAATGCGGAACGATGCATTTTTTTCTCTGAAACCTGCAGTGAACGACAGTGATACTGTTTATCTCATTTAGTTGAATTCAGGACACTAATCACATCAACAAGAGACTCTTTATTTTTGTCCTAATTAATAATCAGAAGAATAATCTCCTGTTATGTTATTATCATCTGTAGGTTCACATGTTGATAATTGAATGACGTTGTTTAATCAAAGTGACAGGTCAACAGTGTTTGTTTAAAGTGTTAAGACAGTTTTAATCAGTTTTATCATAAAGCTTGCCCCTAAAACTAACACTTTATCCTCCCTTTATGACTTAAACTAACCTCTTGACCTCTTCCTTTCAACCTCCTGGGCCACTGGCCAATCGGGAAGGACTAAGTATCTGGGTCAAACTCCCTTTAAAATTTCACTTCCTGCTTCTTCTTCAGTCTGCTGGAGTAGTTGAACTATGATGTTTCTCCTAAGAGCTGAGTTGAACGCTGGTCAAACGCTAATGACATGTCATCAGTTAAGGACTTATAACATGCTAGTTATGTCCGCCTCGAGCGTACAACTCCAACTTGAATGAATTTCCCTCTCGAGGGATGTTTTATTCTGAAAATCAATCAGGAAGTGCCGCTACTCCTGAAGATTGACACGGACCTCAGTGAGCCGCTGAAGATGTAAACTCGCCGAAGTCCAGCTCAGACGTAACTTGGACTAAACACCTTTTTGCGTCTAAAGGCTGCTTCCATCTCTTACTTGAGCCGGGACAAACTAATCTTCGCAAGGTAAAGAGTTGTGATTGTTTACGAGCGGATCTGGGTCTAGCTGATGTCACCCGAGAGTTGCCATGTTCTGTTCTGATTTTTATTCCCAGATGAACTTTGCTTCCTTTATCTTTCCTCCCCCTCACTTTAACTTTCTCCCTTATCTCTTGCCAGTAACATTAAAGTCTATGACCCACCATGTTTTCAAATTGCATCGCCATTAATATTTAGTAGTGACTTAAATAATAAAACAGGTGCGTTTATTGATATTGTAGCGAAATCACGCTAAATGTGTTATTTCATGATTTAAAGCACATTTTAGCAGCAGCTCTGACAAAATCTGCCCCTCTCCATATATGGGCATTGACGTCACTGAAGTATCCACCTTGAATGCAGGCAGAGTTATAAAAAGCATGCATCAACGTAGCTTCCTTATTTCCTACCAGAGTAGTTACGAATATAACTAATAAAAACTATGTGTTGCCTAGTTCTAACACTTTAACCGCAGCAGTGTTATATCTTATTAAAAAGTTCTAAAAAATAAATAAAAACAGGGAGCACTGGTCCTGAACCCACAGCTGCACCAGGAAATATTTAGAGATTGCGCATCCACGTAGGACACTAGTTTAATTCGCTCGCGACAAATTCATTAATTTCCTCATGAAGTTGCCGGCTCGGCTTTTTATTCTCTCCCCCTGACCTGGCAATCGATTCAGTAGATTGACAGGTCGGGGGGAGAGAATAAAATGGCGAGCCGCGACAGCTTTAACCACAGCGGTGTTATATCTTATTAAAAAGTTCTAAAAAATAAATAAAAACATGGAGCGCTGGTCCTGAACCCACAACTGCACCAGGAAATATTTAGAACCTCGCGCATCCACGTAGGACACGAGTTTAACTCTCACTCTCATAAGCCTCCATCGCGAACTCACTCCTGCCTTCTGAGTGGAGCCTGTATTTACGTCACTCCGGACTTCGGCAATCTTCGGCCGGGTTTCCGGATGTTTCCGGGACTCCGTTTTTTTTTTTTTTTTTACACTCGCCTGGCCCAAATGCAAAAATGAAAATAGACATCATATTCTACTACAGTAATTGTCCAATATGGTGAATTGTTACTGTCACGGTGGGTGTTTTCCTTTAAGTTAAAATGCCTGCAGATATAAGTTATTCTAAGACCCATAACTTCTCCTGGTGGATCAACATAAATTAACGTTTCATGCCTGTTACATCTAATTTGACCACACAATTTATTTGTTAATTTCTGAAAAGAGAGAACTCGTGAAATAATTGTTGATAAGGTTGTGTCAGGTATAATCTGATCATTCTTACATTTGGTGTATAGGACGGTTCAGTAAATCTGAACCCCCTTATACGACTACTGTACACTGTTTTAATATGCCTTTATTAAAGCAATGTTAATTTAATTGACTGCTTATACTTTCACCTCTTGTGTTAATATTTTTTTGGAATCTTGTATCATTTAATTTGTATTTGATAAAATATTGCAAAACAAACAAACTTGGGCTTCAGAGTATTCTGATACAAGAAGCTCAAATACCCACATGTAACACCTTTAAAATAAAATAAAAATACAATTACTCACTGGGTTGTTTGGGTATGTACAGATGAACATATTTTTTTTCCTTGTCAAACAGGTGTACAGTGTTGATGCAAAGCTAGCAGTCCATCCACTGAAAAAAGACTAACTTGGAGGAAAACGCAACAAACGGCTCGAGCTGTGCCTCTGCACACCAGAGCTGAATCGAGTTGTTACCTTGTAACGTTCCACACGTTTCTTTGCAGTGATTGCTGTCATCTATCGGGTCCCAATTTAACTTGCTGTGCTGGTTACAATCAATACGAAGCCGAAAATCAATCGTAGGCAGCAGCTTGAGTCCCAGCCTCTGCGACACACAGGCACACTGGAAACATGTAGTCATTAAACTGGACACAGGCTGACATGGCTGAACACTTTGCTTGTCCACTTCTGTCCTCTGTCCCCCTCTTTTTTCTAACGTTTGCCAATGTTCTCAGCGCTTGTGCTTATTCTACACCTTCATAAAGCTGCAGAGCCTGCAGGAAATGTGTTTGCTGCATATGGATGACTCCTATATTTTTTCTTCTGCTCTTTTTTTAAGCATCCAAGAAAGCTCTGAAACAACACAAGAAACCAGCTTGATGCTTCCAGTTAAACCCTCAACACTTGCTTGTTTACAGTAAATCAACTCATGGATCTTTAACTGTAGAAAAAAATATTATAGTTGCTTTGTCGCTCTGTAGCGCAGATGATTAATTTATACGTCAGAATAACAGGACAACACAATACTGTAGGGGTTTCTGAAACCAAAAGAAGTCTTTTCTGGTACAAGATTTGTTGTCATGTTTCAGGCGGAGAAAATTATAGTTTTTTGAAAATGTGAGCATGTTTTCTTGTATCTACAGTAATTATTTTTAGGTTATGCAGCGGTCCCCACATTTACCGTGGTTGTCATTAAAATGTAATTTAAATGCTGTAATATGTGACACATTTATCAGATCAGGGATTAAGTCAGATTGGGTCAAAATAAACAAATTACATTTTCAGATTCCTGTTATTTTCTAAGCTACATGTGTTACCCATAAATCATCCTGATACCATGTGTGGCTCCAGTGATATGACTTGACTGTCTTGCTAATGAGCATAACCCGAGGACAAATGGTCTCAATTCAGCTTTTAGTGAATTTTAATTAATATTTTTTTTGTGTCATTATTTAAAGGAGGATGCCTCAAACTACATTAGAATATCAGCATTTCCCTGCTGGTTTTGAAAGTAGCTTTGCTAGTGTGTGTAGAGAAACTGAATATTTAAGGTCTTTCTGCTCCTAATCATTGTTGGTTGCTGGTACTGCTCTGAAAAGTGCTTCAAAACATCCTTTAGAAAAGGGGCTGTTTATTGCTCAGAGGCCACAGTTACTGAAAGATAAGAGCTCATGGACTGGACGTCCAGCAGTTATTGTCATTAAGTAAGTTTGATTTATGGTTTAAAATCTAGTTTTATTTAAAAATTAACCCATTTGTGGCTCGAACTGAGTTCACCCATGGGCCTGATTTGGCCCCCGGGCCACCAGATGAATAACACTGCTTTAGGTTATACTGTATTTGGGACATTTCATTCGATGGACAGCTAGATATTTATTCATCACATTTTGATCTAATTTTAGCAAAAATATTTGATTATATGTGTAAAGGGTTTAGAGGGGGTCAGTTTAATACTGACCTCCTTTTTACCTTAATTTACTTATTCAGATTGAATAGTAATTTCACGGATTCTCTTCTTTTTCAGTTTATTCAATATCTCTGTGATCTTTATGATGGATAAATAAACAGAGCCATTAAGTGACAAAGACGTTAACTTAGTTTGATATGTCAAAGAGACACTATCATTTATTTAAAATAAATCAACTAAATTAACACCATTACACTTGATTGACATGATTTCACTTTCTTTCAAATTAATACGTCAGCAAACTTAAATTTAACACAACAGACATAAATATTGGATGTTAACATATTTAGTCTGTGGGCATTTCAGCTTAAAATAGTTTCCAGCTTAGATAGAGAGGGAAAGATTTAGGAGGAGAAAATGGAGGAAGAAAAGTTAAGAGTCAGGGAGTTATCTTGATGTGTTTTAACCAGAAACATGGCAGTTCTCCGGCCGATTAAAGCTACACGTTGGTACCCTTGGCAAAGCATTTGACGACTTGTTACCTCGTGAAGATGGTCAGTCTCCCTCGGTCCAGTTTGGTCAGTTCGTTTACCATTCTCAGCGTCTCCAGACGTGCGCCTTGACTCGAACCGAAAGTAACGGCAGCTCCTGGTGTTGTTTTCAAGATAAGACGTTCCTTAAAGGAATGTCAATAAAAGAGAGCTTTTCACGGCTTGAAATAGATTTATAACAGGCATGTTATAAATCTTTTAACTGAATGACGAGTCCTTAGCGTGTGACTGGTGGTCATTCAGCTCTTTGGGGAACCTCATCAGGCATTGAGGTCCTCAGCAAACTTCCAAAACGTTCTCGCACAGTTAGAACTTAAAAAGCAGGAACAAAGAGAGGAGTGCACTTGCCTTATCAGCTCCAAGGTTACAGCCAGCAGCAGAGGGAAATTTGTTTAGGGAAAGACAGAGAAAGCTGGAGCCTTGTTCATGATTAAACTGTCTTCTTATTTCTAAACAAAACAGTCGGGTCTCTGTGACCCGAGATTTCCCTTTAACACAGCAGTGAAACACAGTTTAACTCTCACAGATAGAGTGTGTGCTTGAACTGGGTCGAAGCCGAACCAGAACTCCCACAGACAACGGGCTGACAAAAACTTTACCTGAATGCTTCCAACAGCGTGTAACAGAGTTGAAACCAATAATAATTTCTCAGCTTTAAATGACAAAAACATGCAGAACCTGCTTGTATCGACACTTCCAGCCAAAATTATTATCCTCAGAGTTTAAAACTTGGATTCCATTATGCAAACATGACGTTACAAGTTCATGAGAGACCACAGATTTATCAATAAACTTTTAGAAGCCGATACGAGGCCACCAGATGTAAAGGGTTTAGAGGGGGTCAGTTTAATACTGACCTCCTTTTTACCTTAATTTACTTATTCAGATTGAATAGTAATTTCACGGATTCTCTTCTTTTTCAGTTTATTCAATATCTCTGTGATCTTTATGATGGATAAATAAACAGAGCCATTAAGTGACAAAGACGTTAACTTAGTTTGATATGTCAAAGAGACACTATCATTTATTTAAAATAAATCAACTAAATTAACACCATTACACTTGATTGACATGATTTCACTTTCTTTCAAATTAATACGTCAGCAAACTTAAATTTAACACAACAGACATAAATATTGGATGTTAACATATTTAGTCTGTGGGCATTTCAGCTTAAAATAGTTTCCAGCTTAGATAGAGAGGGAAAGATTTAGGAGGAGAAATTTATGGAGGAAGAAAAGTTAAGAGTCAGGGAGTTATCTTGATGTGTTTTAACCAGAAACATGGCAGTTCTCCGGCCGATTAAAGCTACACGTTGGTACCCTTGGCAAAGCATTTGACGACTTGTTACCTCGTGAAGATGGTCAGTCTCCCTCGGTCCAGTTTGGTCAGTTCGTTTACCATTCTCAGCGTCTCCAGACGTGCGCCTTGACTCGAACCGAAAGTAACGGCAGCTCCTGGTGGTGTTTTCAAGATAAGACGTTCCTTAAAGGAATGTCAATAAAAGAGAGCTTTTCACGGCTTGAAATAGATTTATAACAGGCATGTTATAAATCTTTTAACTGAATGACGAGTCCTTAGCGTGTGACTGGTGGTCATTCAGCTCTTTGGGGAACCTCATCAGGCATTGAGGTCCTCAGCAAACTTCCAAAACGTTCTCGCACAGTTAGAACTTAAAAAGCAGGAACAAAGAGAGGAGTGCACTTGCCTTATCAGCTCCAAGGTTACAGCCAGCAGCAGAGGGAAATTTGTTTAGGGAAAGACAGAGAAAGCTGGAGCCTTGTTCATGATTAAACTGTCTTCTTATTTCTAAACAAAACAGTCGGGTCTCTGTGACCCGAGATTTCCCTTTAACACAGCAGTGAAACACAGTTTAACTCTCACAGAATAACACAGCTTAAAAGCACACATCATGAAAATGACAAAAGTTATTCTTTTGATCACATCAGCCTAAAATCAAAGATAGAAATAGTCTCTTTTGGTGACTATATTTATCAGATTACAGCTTAATGAATGATTTTGTAGTAAATGTCTTGCTTTACTGAGAGGTCAGTAAAGGTCATCACTGGACAGTTCAAAAGTACACAGGTGTCTTAAAATTGGACAAGGTCATGCCCACTACATATGCAACCAAAGCTCTGCAGGTGCTTTGCAAACTAACCCTCAACTGGATGCAATGGACCAGATGTTCTGGACCTTTGCTGTAAACGGTATTTTTGGTTTTTAAAGTGCTTCAGCTGTTTAGTGTGGCTTTAAAAAAAGTTTTGCGGCTTAAAATAAGCTTTTTTAATCAATGGGTCAAGCTCTGAAAATGCTACATATCAGTTTCTGCTAATGCATGCTTACCAAGCTCATTTATTAAACCCATTATGGCTAATTTTACGTTGAAGTATTTTTTCAAGCAGGCTTTTGTTTATGGTCAAAAGTGCTGTGGCAGAACCACAGAAGCCTTGAGAATTGTAATGTGAACCATGTAGGTAAATTAAAATATTATAGGCTGGGGAGCCTTTGGAGCTCACCTCTGGATGCAGTCCTTCACTGATTTTGAGTCTTTTAAGAGTATATGTCACATTATAGACATCATCAGTGTTTCTCTTAGTCTTTAATTCTTTTTACAAGCATGTACTGTTTGCATCTAGATTTTTTCTTCAAAGGACCACCACTCCAGAGGTTATTAAAGGAGACCACATGTAAGTATTTAAAATTTTTATGTTATGTCTGTGTGCTATCTTGACAATATTAATTCATTTTAATACACAAAATAATTCTTAGATAATCAATTATACCCTTTTTAATTCTGCCATTTTTAACTTTCGTTTTGAACGACCGGTTTCTGATACTGAGTTCTGAAGTCCACGCCCTTCAACGATCTGTTTACGCCCTCTGCAACAGCCAGTATCTGTAATGTGTTGTTGTTTTAAAATTAGCTCTTTTTTTATTACTCATTTGACTTACTGTTAGTGCTAGCTTAAGATAACTTACCGAAACCCGTCTGAGCGCGCCGCAATTTGCTGCTCCTTTTAGCATGAGACCACCCGAATCCGATGCTAATGTTAGCTTGTTCCTCTTCCGGTGTTCGCCAGCTCCGCTCGTTGCACGCGGCGATTTTGGGAGTTATCGCTGTTCCAGTCAAGACAACACAAAGTTCACCAAGTGTCTCCCGTAAATTAATCCGTATGGAGAAGGGCTACAATTGAAGCTCCGCTCCATCGCGCCAGAAGAGGGTCCCGTTGCCGCAGGTCCCTACGCCGGGGGTCCGCTCGTTTAATTTTTGCCGGCTGCGCGTTGGGAGCGATCGCAAATACACTAAAAATTGAACTAAAACATAAAAATAACAATTATACTTTATTTATAAAGCCATTTAAAAAAACACAGCTGCAACAAAGTGCTGTACACATGAAATTAAGAACATATAAACAAAAGATGAGATGAAATCATGAAAAACAACAGTCATGTGTTTAATACAGAAGTGGGTTGAGCCTAACCAGGGGTTGCTAGGTGAGGGGCTGGACTCAGGTTGGGGTGGGTTGTCCTCTCTCGCTTGTGACGTAACATGCGAGAGTATTTTAAAACGAAACGTATCTTATCACAGTAAAATAAATTTACTAGAGTAAATAAACCACTGGGTGCATTTTTTTGCCACTAGGACTGTTTTTTTATGAAGTACATACCCAAAGTTGCGTAAAAAACCTTTAAAAAGTGAATTTTGAATATGTGGTCCCCTTTAAATGTCGTTTGCAGTCTATCAGAGTTAGAATTGTTTCTTCAGCAATCATAGAGCAGCTGCTTTATTAAAACTGCAGTGACTGCTGTATAGAGAGTATTCAGACTGCCATTCACTTTTTACAATTTTGTTGGAGTCATATTAATATACAATTATAAATAATTTGCATGTCATCACATACAGTATGATCAAGAGAACAAAGGGGCTCAAAGAAAACTCTGTGAATGTTTCACTGAGGACCAGCCGAAGCCCTTTGAACAAGAGCCAGGTGTATATATTGGCAGGGGCTGGTAATTTAGGCCAATATTTACAATTGGGGACGTATTGGTTCCCTTATCAGTCATGTCACTCGGTGCAACATAAATGCTATGGGAAATTGCACTCTGCACGATTACCTGAAGGAATACAATCACGCCTTTACGACAGGAGCATCAGCGTCGCGCCAGAGGCCCCGCCCTCTGGATACTTAAGCCGCTGACGCCCATCCATCGATCTCTTATTGCCCTTCACCTCGCTTAAACCTGAACTGTCTCTCTCTTCGCGGGACTTCTCTGTTGCTTCATCGCTCGACCAGAGGTGAGCTTGCTCCCTACACAGGGCGTACAGAGAATTATTCCTGCGTACTGCTGGGCTAGCGAAAGCTAGTCCGGCACATTTTTCCTTAACCCCGAAGTTTTTTCTTCTCCTCTTTCCGCAGACTGCTTCGCTCGACGGCGCTAACTGCGTCACACCGCTACCTCTGCTAATTCGTAGCAGGCTAGCCAGCGAAAGCGACGCGACGGAGGAGACGTCTCAAATAAAAAGAAAAAAGATCTTGGAAGGACTCGCTCGTCTTATCTCGGACATGCCTCCGGAGAAAGGAAAGCGAAAGACAAGACTTCCAAAAAAGACCAGCAGGACGGCGAGCCCAACCTCGCGCGCCTGCCCCAGCGGATACGGTTTTTCCCTCTCAGCGACGGACACCCACAAGGCCTGTCCCGTCTGCTTGGGGATGCTGCACGCGAAAATGGCGCTGGACGCGCCCGAGTCTTGCCCACACTGCAGCCAGATGCTGGAGGCGGTGAGGAGGCACCGGGCGGACTTCGTCGCCAAGGCCATGGGGGCTGCTGCGGCGCCAGCAGACCCGGACACTACTGAGCCTCTGACTTCCACACCGGAGCTCGAGAGCATGGCTTTGGATGACAGCACCCGAGTCAAATGGGGCGACAGCCCAGATGTGCTAGCTCCCATGGTGGACTTAACAGTCGAATTTGACACTCGAGGCATGATGAACGAGGACGAGATCTCGATTTCAGCCTCAGGTGAATTTTCTGCAGATGACCCCGATGTCGAATATGAGGAACAGAGAGAAGACCTCTCTCGCACCCCGTTGCCTGTGCTCCCGGAGACTGACTTTTCCATCCCTGCTCTGTTCGACTTGTGTCACAGAGCAACGGACGCACCGCAGATCCCATGGCCGCAGCCTCCACCTCTTCAACAAGTCACGAGGTTGGCAGGAAATTATTTTTATTGAAAGGAGCAGGCCGCCACGAGGCAAAGGATGCCCGTCTTTCCGGACTTCCTCACAGAGCTGACTCGCACCTGGTCTCAGCCCAGAGCTCCCATGCTGCTGCCGCTCTCGCAGTTTCTCGACGTGGACGGGATGGATGAAGTGGGAATAGCCAATGTGCCTCAAATTGAGGACACGCTGGCGTCTCATCTGGCTCCCAAGTCATCCGGGACAAAACCAACTCTCCCCAGCAAAGCCTGTCGAGCTTCGGCTTCTCTGCTCGAGAAATGCTACAGAGCTCAGGGCCTCGCGGCGCGCGCAATGAACGCGTCCGCCATGATGCAAGCGTACCTGGCTGAAAAACTACAGGAGCTCCAGGTAACGACAGACAAGCAAGCTGCCGCCGAGCTGCTGGATGAAGCCCGCAGGGCAACAGACTTTGTGCTCTGCATGATGGGGACAGGCTGTTGCACAAGGCAGAGGCATGGCTGAGGTGGTCATCGCAATACGCCATCTGTGGATGACCATAACTGACCTCCCGGAGGGACAGAAAATTCCTTTTCTCCACCATTCGATAGAACCGATGGGATCGAATTCAGACCAGGCTGGACCAGAGGCGCAAACAGGCTGAAGCTCTCCGGGTGGGCATCCCCAGGAGAGCCTTCGCCCCCCCCAGGGAGTCAGCTGGGAGTAGAGCACCGCAGCCTCGACACCACTCAGCCACACGTGCCCCACCGCAAAAGCGGCCGGCATACGAGGCCGAGCACCGGCAGAGACCACCGCCGGGCCCACCCCGGACCGAACACGCCTGGAGTAAAAACAGATTTGTTCCCCAGGCGGTCCGACACAGAGCCTCCTCGGCGAATCGGGACACCAGGCAGAAGCGTGCCTGATGAACCAGGCCCGCTTCTTGACTTTACACGATCACCCGCCCACGCGGTACGGGAAATGATCTTTTCACGTCTAGACTTTGTAGCACGGTACAAAAAGCTGGTGACTTTGTTTCAGACACAAATCATGTTCTTTCAATGCGCTGACTCGGCAAAATGCAACTGATTTGACCACTGAAGTGCATTTCTTAAGTAAAAGTTCAACTGAGACTCAACTTTACTATAATTTTGAGTAAACAAATAATTGTTTTTAAGTGTTAATCTTGTTAAATTCTTGTTAAAGTCCTCCAGTGAACACTCCCGCGGCCGCAATATTGTAGCCATTAAATTTTTGCACAACACTGGACCACATTTCCGGGTTGTCAGTGGTGACGCATAATATATGCCAGGTATATGGTAAAGTGACATAATTATGGATTTTTCCACTTTATTAGACAAATTTTGACTGATGCGACTTATAGGGCGGTGCGACGTGTACAACGGAAAATACAGTAGTTTTCTCTCAATACACCTCCACTGTATCACTGCTCAAAACAACTACATTTTCCAGAAGCCAACAGTGCCCTGCTCAGAAGCCCTGTTTTCTTCTGCTGAAATACATAGAGGGAAGTTTTGATCTGATCGGAAAAAGTTTAATGATAATTACATTGACTTCGGTGCCCAGTGAATGCAGAGAGCCACATAGAACCAACCAAACTAGACCACAATGGTAGCAGAACCGGACCTCAAGACCCATCGATGAATCTTGAAAGCTGGTAGCCGGCCCACAAGGACTTCCGAGTGGGACGCTTGTCGCCGAAGGTCTGGTGCTCCTTCCGGAGCTCCTTCCTGAGGTCCATCCAGAGCCTACTGGGACGTTTTTCATCCCTTAAGTTGGACCGTGGCCGAGCTGTTGCTGTTCTGTAGAGCCTGGTAAGTCAAATCCAGTAGCTACATATACAGTACAGTACTGTACATGTTGTTAAAATGATGTAGGCTTAAAAGTTTAGAGTATTACAAGAGTGTGGGAAGAGCTTCTAAAGCCTTAAATTATATATAAATATTAAAATAAATATAACGTTGCTACTTGGGGGATTTTCACTTATTGCGGGGAGCGGGTCTGGAAAGTGACCCTCGCAATAAACGAGGGACTGCTGTAAAAACTATCATCAGAGCATTCATGTAACATTTTGATTGTTTAAATATCTGTTCACACTTTGATTTTCCCACAGATAGCCAATATACAAACACATTAGTGTTCCCGTTTTCCTCCGTTGACATTCCACATTCATTCCAAGCTAATCTTTGCCTGAGGTGTGACAGAAACCCCTGCAGCTGAGGGATCTCTGGTGAAAAATGTAACCGCCAAACGACTGGTCTTGACTAAAACTAATGCTTCTTTAAAAAAAAGAAACAACACAAAAGCTATATATTTTTTTTATCTTTCAGAAAAAGTCTTGAATACAAAACAGCTGGTATTGCATGCTTGAGGAAAATGTGAACATTCTGATATGGTTGATAATATTTTAAACAACTATTATCTCTTGTGATTTGTGAGTGTGCAATGCCCTTGTGTTTTCTTCTTTTCAAAATAAACTATGCAATGATTGAACTTAGGTGTGGAGTCAGCTAAAAAATATATATCATGGAACAAAAAAAGGCTTGTAATGCTGCATTTGTGTGCCTAGCTTACTAACATCCCATGCTTTAGCTCAGAATAAGACAAACCGGTTTAGACAAACGACAATTTTGATAAATGAGTTAGAAACTGCTCCATAATGGTCAACATTGCTTGCAAATTGATAAAAAAAAATACATGACAGACAAGAATGAGCAGAGTTCAAAATATCTATACGCCTCGTTCCTAATAAAGACAATCAGTAAAATAGCTGTGCACGCTATGAAAAACTTGTCACATTTGAAACTTTATTGGTGGATTTCAATGGAAACATTTGGAAAGTGAGAGTTGGACACTCTCCTAAGTGGTTGTACTGAGCAACATGAGCAGTAGTTCAACAGCTGCATGGGATGAGAAGCTGTGCTGTTTGTTGTTTATTAATATTTTTATTGTTTTTATTATTATTATTTTAGCTCTTTTGTTTTCTTCATGGCTAACCCAGGACTCGTGTGGCCACTAGGTGGCACTGTGAGTCCACCAGAGGTGGTTCTACATTCCTTCATCTCTCTCCCCTCAGGGAAACTTTCACAGCAGACTTGAAAAAGTTTTTTTTTTTTTCTTTCTTTTTTAAAATGTATTTAGAAATATCCCATCTCTGTCAGCTAAATGGTTTGAAAAAAGGATTACTCAGACAGATTTCATGACTGCTGCCTGGCACAGCAGCACGTTTGTGTGAGTTCGGAGCTCGGCGAGGGCTTGAAGTCACAGTTGGACTCCGTCGGCTTCACGGTTGGTGCTTGACTCTGTTCTGCATCAGTGGGACTCCATGAGGGCCGCTTGACTTCATTCCAGGTTAACAACGAGTAAGCACTTCACTGGCTGTTTCGCTCCGTTGCTACCCCAACCCCCGCGCTTTATGACTGGTGAACTCATCTACAGTACACACACCTCCAATCACTGAGTGATGCTCCCTTTTTTTAAAATCAATGCTATAAAAAACTAAATTTTTTGGTAAAAAAAACAAACAAACATCAGAAATGTTTGTTTTCTTTCCCACTTTTGAGGCTCATCCGTTCCTTCTCCGATCTTGTGGATGATAGTGCACTCCTGAGGCTCTTCGTCAAGACTCGCCCTCTCACGGCGGAAGTCCCCGGTGCTATGGCGCTGTGGTCGGCGCGCGCCAGCCCGTCGAAGTGCTGCTCGGCCAGGTTAAAAGAAGACGAAACAAAAGTGAAAGCATGCAGTCACACGCTGCTTGTGTGCTCTCTGGAGGACGGGTAGCTGATGAGCGACAGCTCGTGCTCCAGCTCCGTTTCTGAGAATGTGCCGGCGTTGTGGAATTCAGACGGACTCTGTGACACTAATCCGATCTGCGTCCCGTCGTCTGTCGTGTCCTCCGGGTCCACAGTCAGCCTCCCATTATCTCCCCTGCTGCCGTTCCGACAGTTACTGTTTCTGTCTACCCCTTCTTTTCCGTGACTGCTTGCTAGAAGAGGGGTGACAGCGTGCGACGGGCACTGCGAGGGGCCCAGCAGGGTTTTGCACCCCTGTCCGGCTGCGTTGGCCCCCACGTTGTACTGGCACCTGATGTAGTTGGAGAACGCTCTCCTGTAGGTCTTATTGAAGAGAGTGTAGACTAAAGGGTTGACTCCAGAGGAGATGTACCCCACCCACACGAAGACGTTGAGGAGGTCATGAAGCAGCGGCTCGTTGCAGGAGCCGCGGCAGAGGACAAAGGTGACGTTGGTGATGAAGAACGGACACCACATGATGAGGAAGAGGAAGAAGACGATTCCCAGAACCTAAAGAGAAAAAAAAAAACGAAACAAAGAAGGAAAGAGTTCATGACTGACAAAAATGGAGGTGGTCAAAAGCAAGTTAACAAACTTCTATATACTATAATGGTTTGTGGTCCAGGAGATAGACAAATAGTGTTGACTGTATCATACTAAAGTTTGTAACAAATACCTCGTGTGAAGCGTAGTGTTTGTAGCTTGCACTGTGAATGGTGCTCAGCTAACACCACACCAGATTCTGCAATGTTTAGACATTTTTAACTTTAAAAAATAATAATAATTTATTATTAAATTAAATTTGAGTCAGTATTTGCAGAATTAACTGATTTATTGCCATTTGCGTGCTTTTACAGAGAGTTGGCTCTGGCAGCCATCTTGAAATGGCTTAACTGCTAAAGTTCATCTGTTGTAGTTTTACATGGAATGAGTACTTTATGACAGTTTCATTACAGTCCGTCCATCCATCCATCCATCCATCCATCCATTTTCTTCCGCTTATCCGGGGTCGGGTCGCGGGGGTAGCAGCCTAAGTAGGGAGGCCCAGACTTCCCTCTCCCCAGCCACTTGGAGCAGCTCCTCTGGGGGAATCCCAAGGCGTTCCCAGGCCAGCCGAGAAACATAGTCCCTCCAGCGTGTCCTGGGTCTTCCTCTGGGTCTCCTCCCGGTGGGACATGCCCGGAACACCTCACCAGGGAGGCGTCCAGGAGGCATCCTAACCAGATGCCCGAGCCACCTCAACTGGCTCCTCTCGATGTGGAGAAGCAGCGGCTCTACTCCGAGTCCCTCCCGGATGACTGAGCTTCTCACCCTATCTCTAAGGGAGAGTCCAGACACCCTGCGGAGAAAACTCATTTCAGCCGCTTGTATCCGAGATCTCATTCTTTCGGTCATAACCCAGAGCTCATGACCATAGATGAGGGTAGGAACGTCCATCCATTCGTTCATAAGATATTTTGCTAACAGGCAGACACATGCACACTCAAGCACACGGACAAAATCATTGTTGCTCTGCTTTTGGCGCATTTCTGCTTTTCTCTTCTTTTAGAAAAAGAAGAAATATACGTTTACATCCAATTTTCATTTGCGAACTATCAACATTGATTTTAAATTTTCCCCTTCTTGCAGCTTTTTCCTTCTTCAGGGGTCACCACATCAAACTAATTCGCAAGGAAACTTGGCAATTGATTTTACAACGGATGCCCTTCCTGACAAAGAACACAGACCATGAAGCTACAACAGCACTCTGTGTGGAGCAGAGAGCTGACATTTAATTCACCCTAGGGGGCAGATGAAGGGTGGGTGGAGGCAGGGGGGATTAAGGACATTGCTCAATGTCCCAGCAAGTGAGGGTGGACATAGGTATCCACATTTTTACATTGACAGTGTGGGGAGTTGAACCGGCAACCTTACGATCAAAGGTCCACCTTCTCTAACCTCTGTGCCACCACTTCCCCTTGGGATCTGT
>JBBPBX010027210.1:11024-37463 GCA_038048925.1 Garcialebias charrua | reverse complement strand
GAGGAGACAGGAATATAAGGAGATGGGACATAGAGCAAAGAGGGAAGTAGCTAAGGCAAAGCAGAGGGCGTACAATGAGTTGTATGGGAGACTGGACACTAAAGAGGGCGAGAAGGACTTGTACCGATTGGCAAGACAGAGGGATCAGGCTGGAAAGGATGTGCAGCAGGTTAGGCTTATTAAAGATGGGAATGGGAATGTTCTAACAAGTGAGGAGAGTGTGATGGGAAGATGGAAGGATTACTTTGAGGAGCTAATGAATGAAGAGAATGAAAGAGAAAGAAGAGTGGAGGTAATAGAAACTGTGGACCAGGAAGTGGGAAAGATTAGTGAGGGTGAAGTCCGGAAAGCTCTGAAAAGAATGAAGAAGGGGAAGGCAGTAGGACCTGATGACATACCAGTGGAGGTTTGGAAATGTCTTGGAGAGATGGCAGTGAGGTTTTTGACTCAAATATTTAATGGAATATTTGAGGGTGAGAAAATGCCTGAAGAATGGAGAAGAAGTGTGCTGGTTCCCATTTTTAAGAACAAGGGTGATGTACAGAGTTGTAGCAACTACAGGGGAATTAAGTTGATGAGCCACACAATGAAGATCTGGGAGAGAGTTGTGGAAGGAAGGCTTAGACAAGAGGTGACTATCTGTGAGCAGCAGTATGGTTTCATGCCAAGAAAGAGCACCACAGATGCCATCTTTGCTTTGAGGATGTTGATAGAGAAGTACAGAGAGGGTCAGAAAGAACTCCATTGTGTGTTTGTGGATTTAGAAAAAGCATATGACAGGGTGCCAAGAGAAGAGGTGTGGTATTGCATGAGGAAATCTGGAGTGGCAGATAAGTATGTTAGACTGGTACAGGACATGTATGAGGACAGCAGGACAGTGGTGAGATGTGCTGTGGGAGTGACAGATAGCTTCAAGGTGGCGGTGGGATTGCATCAAGGATCGGCTCTGAGCCCCTTCTTGTTTGCTCTGGTGATGGACCGACTAACAGATGAGGTCAGGCAGGAATCCCCATGGACTATGATGTTTGCAGATGACATTGTGATCTGTGGTGAGAATAGGGAACAGGTGGAAGAGAACTTGGAGAGGTGGAGGTATGCACTTGAAAGAAGAGGAATGAAAGTCAGCCGTAGTAAGACAGAGTACATGTGTGTGAATGAGAGGGAGGCCAGTGGAACAGTGAGGCTACAAGGAGCAGAGGTCACAAAGGTGCAGGACTTCAAGTACTTGGGGTCCACTGTCCAGGAAAATGGGGAATGTGGTAAAGAGGTGAAAAAGAGAGTCCAGGCAGGATGGAGTGGATGGAGAAAAGTTTCAGGAGTGATTTGTGACAAAAAGGTGTCAGCAAAGGTCAAAGGAAAAGTTTACAAGACAGTGGTGAGACCAGCTATGTTGTATGGTCTGGAGACAGTGTCATTGACAAAAAGACAGGAGAAAGAACTGGAAGTGGCAGAAATGAAGATGCTGAGGTTCTCCTTAGGAGTGACAAGGATGGATAAGATCAGGAATGAGATCATCAGAGGTACAGCACATGTTGAACAACTGGGAGATAAAGTTAGGGAGGCCAGACTGAGATGGTTTGGACATGTCCAGAGGAGGGACAGTGGGTATATTGGTAGAAGGATGTTAGAAATGCAGCTGCCAGGAAAAAGACAAAGAGGGAGACCAAAGAGGAGATATATGGATGCAGTTAGAGAGGACATGAAGGTAGTTGGAGTGAGGACAGAGGATGCAGAGGACAGAGTGAGGTGGAGGAGGATGACTCGCTGTGGCGACCCCTGAAAAGGGAAAAGCCGAAAGAAGAAGAAGAACACAATGGCCCTCATTCACGAACCGTTCGTACGCACAGATTTGTTCTTAAACTGTGCGTACGAGTGATTTAGGATCATTTGTGGCATTCAACAATGTTTTCGTATCCTACGATTTTTTTCAGATACGAACAAAATTTACGAGTGGTCCGGACCTGTCGTATATTTTAGGAGCGTCAGTCTGCTGTCATCCAGACGGAATTTCTCCACTAATAACTTCATATTTCGTTATTTAGAAAATATTTAGAGTTTAAAAAAGTCACGCACCACAATTGTTTTTGACAATAGGTTCTGTTTGAAGTCGAATTATAATTTTAAATGTAATAATGACTAACGGATTAAAGTATTTAAATTAAAATCAATTTGTTATCAATGCCGTTTTCTAACACTACAATATCAATATGAAGATCTCAAACTGAAACCAACTTAAATTATGAATTAATTTAAGTTTAATTTGTCTCGGTAACGCAGACTTCGGTAACGCAGACTTTAGGTTGACCTCCTCCTGTCACAGTCATAGCTGTCAGATAGCTCAATGAGTAGAACGTTGCGTCGCAGTTCCGAACCTTATGGGTTCGAGTCCCACATGGGACAACGTTTTTTTTTCTCCTTTTAATTCATTCCAGATTTAAAAAACACAAGAAAACTATTTACAATACAACAAGAAATGAAGCATAAAGTCTTTTTAATCTGGAATGAATAAATAATCTAAAGAAAGAAGGAAAAAAAATAGTCATACCTCGTGGGAATCGAACCCACGAGGTCTCGATAAGCGGTGCAATGCTTTACCCAGTGGGCCACCAGGACGCATGTATATTTTAAGGTCCACATTTCTTATAAACAAACATTCTTTGGCTTTAGTTGGTCATTTACTCCCATGAGTGACGCTGCTAATAAGGACAGATTTTCTTTTCTTGACCTCAGAGAGCAGAACTTCAATCTCCGCACCGGTAGAGTTCTTCTTTTTACTTTTCGCTGTCATTTTATGAACGAACACGTTTTGCCTCTGAGGCAGGAAACGTAGCCTTATATGGTGTTTTGAGGGGTGGGAATTATGTAAATAACCTCTCCGCGTGCACGCGCAGGTGAATAGAACAGGTGGGATTCATCATATTTGCGCAGCCATTTACACACTTTTCCTGAGGATAGAAGAGTTTGTTGAATCTGACGTGGCATGTTCGTACGAACGCTTCGTACGAACAAAAGTAGGAGAAATTTAGGATAAAAATACGAACATGTTCGTGCATGAGGGCTGTTCCACATATGATTTATTGTTTTGGTGTTTGGGGTAAGGCGTGTAGATCGATTACAAAACCTATTTTTGTTTTGCAGAAGAGAGTTATAAGAATTATTACCAGAAAACCTTATCGTCATCCAACAAGTATGTTATTTTATCAGATGAAATTACTGACGTTTAACGATCTGGTGGATTATAATATTTTGTTAATGTGTATAGAGCTCATCATAATGTATTGCCTTTGAATGTTCAGATATATTTTGTAAAACGATTGAGTTGTTATAATCTTAAGGGAACTGATATGTTTGTTATGCCTAGGTATAGGACTAGTTTGAAAGGAAGGACTGCAATAGTTCAGGGAGTTAAGTTATGGAACGAAGAGGAAACTGACATTAAAGAAGCTAAATCACTATTTATATTTAAAAGAAAGATCAAGGATAAATTGTTAAGGAAATATGTTTAAGTGGTGGATCTGCAGTGGATCTGCAGTGGAAGTGGTCTCCAGCTACAAATACTTGGGTGTACACATGAATGATAACCTCAGCTGGAGCAACAACACCACCAGCCTAATCAAGAAAGGTCATCAGAGACTCTACTTCCTCAGACGGCTGAGACGTGCTGGTCTGAGCAGCCCAGTTCTCACCTCGTTCTACAGGTGTGCAGTGGAGAGCGTCCTGTGCTCCAGCATCAACGTGTGGCATGGAGGCTGCACAGTTGAAGAGAGGAAAGCTCTACAGAGAGTGGTGAAGGCTGCACAGAAGTCTGTTGGAGTCAGTCTCCCCACCATCACAGACATTTACACCTCCAGATGCAGGAAAAGAGCCACCTGCATCATGAAAGACCTCACTCATCCAGCACACTCACTCTTTGCCCCACTCCCCTCAGGACGGAGGTTGAGGAGCATCAAGTGTAGAACCACTAGACTGAGGAACAGCTTCTACCCTGAGGCTGTTAGACTCATGAATAAATTAAAATAAAATAAAAAATAAACACTGCAAAATATCACATCATGCTGATGCTGATCTGTTTTCTTGTTGCTGTGTTTATCTGTGTTCATCTGTGACCATCTGCTCATACAAACTCATGTTCGTGCTGCTGTTTATTCCCACTATATTAGGCTTAGTGTATTACTAGTTGATGTTTTTCTTAGTTAATTCTAGATGTTATTACTGTTTTTCTATTGCATTTGTTGTTGGATGTAACTGGGACCCCGTGTACATAATCTCGTTTTCATCACATGTACCACATGCGGTGCAAATGACAATAAAGACTCTCTGATTCTCTGATTCTCTTTAACGAAGACACAAGTTTTAATAGTAATTCTTGTGATTAAGGGAGTTAATGAGTTATTCGATTTTCTTTTTTGTATTTAATGAATTTGTTGTTTGAATTGTTTGTTAGAAGATAAGGGGCAGATACAATAAGGGCGGGGCCTCTGGCGCGACGCTGACGCCCCTGCCGTAAAGGCGTGAATGTATTCCTTCAGGTAATCGCGTGGGGGCGCAATTCCCATAGCATATGTTGCACTGAGAGACATGACTGAAAGGGAACCTACTACACTGAAGCAGCCCCACCCCACCCCTTATATTGTAAGTGAATATCTCTTTACTCTTTAAATGACCACAGTTTCCTCCATAGAACATCTTTTGCTGCTCTGTAGCACAAAGTTCATGAGGTGGATCCAGGTCACTAGACTAGTCAAACCCACATATTTGCATAATGATGTTTGGTTTGTGTCTCCATTATAACTTGTCGATATAGTAGCTCCAAATATAACTTCCTGGTTTTGTTGCATCAAGAATAGGACAAGTCTGTCTCATGTCTGAATTTTGTTTAATTAAATGTATGATTTAATGACAGAAAATATTCTCCTGAACACTTGGGAACAATTTTAACCAGATCCTTTTTGTAGATTCGTCCTCCTGATAGTGAAATACTCTGAATATTCACTGTAGCTCATGTTTTTTGGAAGAGCTTAAGAAATTAATATTTTATTCATTCATTCATTCAACCTTTATTTATACAGGCTAGCCTCATTGAGCCACGGGGACTCGGGGATGTTTTTCTTTGTTTCATTTTTATTGGATGTTTACTTTTTCATTATTGGTATTTATTTAGTGTCTGGTACTAAATATGTAAATCAGCTAAAAGTTCAATCTGGTGCAGTTCATCAAACATTTCTACATTTATGTCATAATTTTGCACTGTCCTAACTACAGTAAGTTAGATGAAATTGAGATTGAAATTTATTCCAGTTTTTAAAAAAACATCAAGCAATCTAAACTTGCTCTGATTTTTTTTTATTAATCATAGCTTATTTCTGAAGTATAAAGTTTTTTATATTGGCAAATAAACATTTTATTAAAGACACTAATAAACAAAAGGGAAATTATTACTTTTTTGTTTTCTGATTACTTGTAAAACAGGGAGTTTATATTAGATCTGTCAGAAGGAGCACATGCATATTTCTCCAAAACAGCCCGACAGACCAGTTTCACAAGACAGACCAGATTCCTACTTTCACTTCAACATTATCACTTTGATTGATAAGTAAGTACCATAAAGAATGGAAAGTAAAAGGGATATTTGGAAAGCAGTAATGAATAGTAATTATCATTCCTGCATGGAAACAAAATCATAAAACAAAGTAAATACTGTATAGTGAAGACAATTTACTGTAAACAGATACTTAAACATTTACATTTGTAGATGATATGGGGTTGTAAATATATTGTTACTTTTCAGTTATGAGTTAAGCTCATAAAATATGCATGTCATATGCAAATAACCTCATGTGTGGGCACCACCCCTCCTGTTAAGAGAGGAACAATCAGTCTCATATTTACCCCAAAATAATGTAGTGAGTTATTTTCTCGTGTTTAAAGGGCATCAATGTAGTAATACACACAGATATGCCAAAATAATCACAATTTCAGTTGATTTTACACATTTTATTATAACAATTAATAATATGTGATTATATATGGTGAAAATCAAGCATGACAAAGTTAACTGAACATCAAAATGCTTTGAATAAAAGGTTTAATTGCTGAGGAAACTTAACGGCAGACTTAGGACTGTTTTTTTTAAGCTGAGCTCTGAGTTTAATGTGCGATTACTGTGATGTAAGGTTAAATGGTGTAAGGTGAGCTAAGTTGGTCTGATAAGTTGTGATGTAGGGTCACCAGAAGCATTGAAGTCTTTGTCCTACCAGGATGTAGATGATCAGGAATGGTTCTGACAGCCGCTTATGGTACCAGCCTCAGATGCATTGGGGACTGAGAGGTTGAAGTCTCCTCAAAGTTTACCTGGCATCGGTTAGAGGGACGGAGGTCCATGAAAGTCAGCTGGGATTTACCACTCCTTTGTGATGGTTCTGGTTCTGAATCTTTTGTCCCGTCTCGAGACGTCTGCAGAAGAGTTGCTTCTCGTCTTTCTTCCTAGGATGTCTCGCTAGGAAGTATTCTTCACTGAGGTCAAGTGCAGAAGGGTGTTTCTGGAGTTTTTCTGAAGTCCAGAGACGTGTGTAGGCTTCGAAGCATCTCCAAAGCGTGTTTTCACTCTCTGTCTTGTTCTCTGTGTGAAGTGTGTCTCTCTAAAAGTTTCAGTGCAGAAACAGGTTTCTCCTCTCGTCTCTACTCAAATGTGATGAGTTGTCTTCCTGAAGAAGTTCAGAAGCTGCTTCTTCTCTCTCAGAAGGTTTCTCTCAGAAATAGTGCTTTCTTAGAAGAGTAGTAGAAGTGATGAAGTAGAAGTGAAGAAGAAGTACAAGAAGAGGTGAAACTTAACTGTGTGTAAAATCGATAAGATGGATTCACCTCGAGAGGATGTGTGGTTTTAACTTTTGCTTGTGTTTATAAATCTAATGTCCTGTTTTCAGCCTTAAAGTTTTCCTTTTAAAGGGGACCACATATTCAAAATTCACTTTTTAATGTTTTTTTTACTCAACTTTGGGTATGAACTTCATAAAAAAACTGTGCTAGGGCCAAAAAAATGCACCCAGTGGTTTATTTACTCTAAGTATATTTATTTATCTTTGATAGAAACAGTTTGTTTCTCACTTCCTGCGGTTTGTGACGTCACAAACCGCAGCCACAACCCACAACCCCAACCTTTGTCCCGCCCCGTCACCTAGCAACCCCTGGTGATGTTCCACCCACTTCAGTATGAAAGAGGTGACGGACGGTTGTTTTTCCTTATTTCATGTCAGCACTGTTCGATTCGCCATCTTAGGGCAGGTTAGGTCGGACAAAGAACGGTTCAGGATTCAGCATTTAGTTTAGGAGGTTTATTTCTCGCAGGAAAGTCATCAGAAACATACAGACTTCCATCCACTCCAATCAACTCAGCTGCGTCAATACCACGCCTTAAATAGTTCCTTGCTGATGACGTAAGTGAAGAGCGTTCAATACCCCACGTGACTAATCTTAACACCCCCACTCGCTCTCTCACTGTACAAATTTACAGAATCACATATTTACATAATATACAGTCACTGTTTTACAGTTTTTTTTTTTTTTTTCAGTTCATTGTATAAAAAGGAAAAAAAAAACAAATAAATACAACACTGTACAACAACATTATTTTACATCCCCAAACATGAAATGTACAAACTTCTGGAGTTTCACTTTCGTAGACGGTTTGGTAAAGATGTCCGCAACCATGTCTACTGTTGAGCAGTAAACGATTGTTATTTTGCCAGCATTTAACACAGACCTGACAAAATGATATTTGACGTCAATGTGTTTGCATCTTTGACAATGTACCGGGTTTTTTGTTAAAGCTATTGCTCCTTGGTTATCTTCAAATATTGTCACTGGCATGCATACACAGTCTTTGTCCATTGCACTTAAGAGCTGTATAAGGTAAAGACTTTCCTGTGTTGTTGCTGCAAGGGCCATATATTCTGCCTCACATGTTGATAAAGCCACTGTTTGTTGCTTCTTTGACTTCCATGAGACAACTGGTCCATTTTTGCTAAGGCTGAAACAATAACCTGTAGTGCTTCTCCTGTCACTTTGTTCTCCTGCCCAGTATGCATCACTATATGCTACAAGTTGAAGTTTCTCTTCACACCTCTTATAGCATAAGTTTTTATCCATTGTCCCTTTCAGGTACCTCAGCACATGTTTAGCTGCGATCAGATTACATTCTCTTGGTTGAGCTAAACACTGTGAAAGTCTGCTCACAACCCAACTAAGATCAGGTCTTGTACATGTCATAAATCAGGCTACCCACAAGCTCACGATAATGTCTCGGATCAACAGGTTTACTTTCACACTCAAAGTTTAACTTCTGTTCACATGGGGTGCACCTTGTGCTACATTCAGACATACCAAATCTTTCAAGAATTTTCTGTATGTACATCTTTTGATTCATTTTTACTTCACCATCTGTCTGTGTAAAGTCAATGCCCAAGAAATATTTAAGTGTCCCCATATCTTTCATTTTGAACCTTGTTTTCAGCATTTCTTTTACTCTGTTTATCAAAAGATCATCATTTGCTGCTATGATGAGGTCATCAACCCAAAAAACAACAATTATTCTCTCATTTAAGTTTTGTCTTGTATAAACACAGTGATCAGCAGGAATCTGTATGTAACCATTTTCATCCAAATAGTCATGGAGCATTTTATACCAGTTTCGTCCTGATTGTTTTAAACCATACAGTGATTTGTTTAATTTACAAACTAGTTTTTCATCTGAATCTGTGTTGACTTCAAAACCCTCAGGCTGCTCCACGTATACCTCACAGTCAATAGGAGCATGTAAATAGGCCGTCTTAACATCCATTTGATGTAACTTTAGATTGTACTGAGCTGCCATTTGCATTAAGCTGCGTACAGACGTCATACTTGCTGTTGGTGCGAATGTTTCTTTATAATCTATACCAGCTACTTGACTGTAACCTTTCGCTACATATCTGGCCTTATAGGTTTCAGTTCCATCTATGTTATTCTTAATCGTGAAGACCCATCTACCCCCCACTGCATTTTTATTTTCTGGCAGTCTGGTCAGTGTAAATGTTTTGTTCTCTGTTAAGGATTCCATCTCTTCTTTCATTGCTTCTATCCATTTTTCAGCTTTAGGTGAATGTATTGCTTCTCTGTAACTTTGTGGTGTACTAAACACTGAACGATAGCAATAGTCAACATTTATCTCTTCATCATCAGCACTCCCAGCCATACATTCATAATCTTTTAAATATGCTGGTGCTTTTCTTTCTCTTTCAGAACGTCGCAGACCCTGTTCATCTGCATTTTGTCCATCACTTGTGCTTTCTTCTTCTGAAATAGGTTCAGATGAGACCTCTTGTGTTTCCTGTCTAACACTTGTGCTCTCTACACTCACTGCAGGCTCGGTAGAACTCCCATGTGCTCCCTGTGACACCTGGTGTTCTGCTCTTAATTCTGACTTAACAGGGATAGTTCTTCTATATCTAAAAACATCATCAAACATGTCAGGATCATCCTGAGTTTGCCTCATTCATTCATAGTTTGAGCTACAAATTTAACCAGTCGATGTTTGCAGATTTTTCCTGTGTTTGGGTAATAGACTAAATATGCAGGGCTGTATTTATCATAACCCACAAAGATACCTTTTTCACACCTCGGATCCAGCTTTTTCTTAATTTGTCTATATGTATAGCACACACACCCAAATTCTTTCATTTTAGAAAGGTCAGGCACCTTTCCTGTCAGCAGGTAATATGGAGTTTGTTTCAATCGGTTGTTGAAACACCTGTTTCTAATTACTGCAGAAGCCATTACAGCATAAGCCCACAACTCTTTAGGTAGATTACTTTCTATCAACATACATCTTGCCATTTCAAACAATGTTCTCCAGCTTCTTTCAGCTGTGCCATTCTGATGCGGTGAATAAGGTGCAGATGTCTCATGTCTGATAGAATTAGTACTCATTAAAGACTGAAAGTCTTTTGATGTGAACTCCGTACCATTATCGGATCTAATGCATTTTATTTTACCATATGGGGCAACATCTGCAATAAACTTTTCGGTAGCTCTGGCTGTGTCACTCTTAGCTTTAAGAAAGTAAACAAATATTGTACCAGAATAGTCATCAGTAAACGCTAATGTGTATCTGAAACCGCCTTTTGCAGCAGGCTCAATTGGACCAGCTAAATCAGTATGTACTAATTCGAGAGCGTTTTCTGATTTTGCATCAGCTTGTCTGTTTCTGTATTGACAGAATTTACCCAAAATGCAAGTTTCACAATCTAGGCTCGTTTTGTCACCCTTCCCTTTGATTTTCATGCCTTTTACCACGTTTTCTAATTTTAACAGGTCTTGGAAATTACAGTGGCCTAGAATTTTATGCCACTCCTGAATGTCATAACAACCTGAAGTCACATTACATTGTTCATCCTCATATTTTTCATCATTTTTATTGTCATTGTCAAATATGTCTAGATAATAAAGTCTATCATAGACACTAATGTCAAACCTTGTACCGTCCTTGGCGATGAGTTGACTGCATTCTTGGTTGAAGTTGACTGAGGCTCCCCTGGACGTCGCCGCCTTCACAGAAAAGATGTCTTGTGGGTACGTTGGGACGTACAACGCCCGTTTGATCTCCACCTTCATCCTTCGTCCTTGTGTGTCCCGCAGCCAGACCTCCGCGTCACCTCTCTTCACCGCCACACCATTCGTCCTCGTCCCGTCAGCGAGCTCGATGAAGTGTTGTTCTGGTTCAAACGTGTCATCCCAGCGTTTGAACCTGTTAACATCAGTGATGATGTGTGAGGTCGCTCCGGTGTCCACCATCAGGCCTCTCTGTTTCCATCCGCTGATCTGAGCGTCGTTTGTTTTGAATGCGAACGAGTGATCATCCTCCACTTCATCGGTCGCTTGGTTCACATTTTCCATCTTCTTTCGCCAACAGCCACTCTCTGCATGACGTGGACTCTTACACACACGGCACCACTGTCGCTGTGTTTCATTCTTCGGACGCTGCCTTGCTTTGTGCCCCCACAGTCCATAGCTGTAACAGATGAACTCAGTGTTACCTCCTCGTCTTCGTTCATTTCCGACGAAGCACAATCTTTGCCAGCGACCTTCCTTGTCCCCTTTGGGCCCATAACCTGTTCGATTCGCCATCTTAGGGCAGGTTAGGTCGGACAAAGAACGGTTCAGGATTCAGCATTTAGTTTAGGAGGTTTATTTCTCGCAGGAAAGTCATCAGAAACATACAGACTTCCATCCACTCCAATCAACTCAGCTGCGTCAATACCACGCCTTAAATAGTTCCTTGCTGATGACGTAAGTGAAGAGCGTTCAATACCCCACGTGACTAATCTTAACAAGCACAATGGCTAAAAATGTCACAGAGTCTAGCCAGCTAACGTGAGCGTTGCAAAGATTATCTAACCCTCCTGGCCCAGATAATGGCATCGTTTTCAGATGGCTGTCTTGAATGAACAGCGATGCAGCATGTTGCAGTGTGTGTGTGTGTGTGTGTGTGTTGGTTTATGTGTCATAGCAGGCCAGACTACGTACCACTAAACTACATTAACCAACCTGTGTGTCTGTGTGTTTGTGTGAGCGCGCTGATCGGGGGAGACAGCTATGGATTTTTAACGCTGTCATTAGGGGGGAGAGCAAATACACACCCTCGAGAGAACAAATGAGACCCTCGAGAGAACAAATGAGACCCGCGCGAGCGCAAATCAGACCCCGTGAGCGTGTGTGTCCGCTGCGAGTGACATCCGCTCCCTCCAGCGCGCGCACAGGGGGAGGGAGGGAGACGTATTACAGAGGAAAAATTTAAAATGACACAACAACTTGTACACGTCTGATCTGTCCCACAATAAATACGTCGCGGTCCAGTTCAGCTTAGCTCAGGGCTCTGGGTGGCAGTAACGCGAGTTCAGACATCCTCGTCTGCCTTTGGAGGGCGGAGTTAATGTAAACAGATCTTTGAAGGGCGTGAACTTCAGATCTCATTAACATAATCCAGTCGTTCAAAACGAAAGTTAAAAATGGCAGAATTAAAAAGGATATAATTGATTATCTAAGAATTATTTTGTGTATTAAATTGAATGAACAGTGTCTGGTAACCCCACAGACATACCATAAAAATTTTAAAAACCTATCTGTGGTCTCCTTTAAAGAAAGAATAAGACAAAAGTATTATCTTAAAGAAAGATTACTTAAAAACACACATTTTAGACTGGTGATTTTTTCACTGAGCCTTGTTGGACATTTCTACCTTTCTAGTCAAAGTCAAAGTCAACTTTATTGTCAGATCTGCAATATGTACTGTACAGGACATACACAGGACCGAAATTGCGTTTCTCTCAGTCCCTCGGTGCAACAGTAAACATCTAAACATTGAAACACTGAAACATATAATAATAGACATAAGCATAAAATAGTAAAACTAACACTGTCCTGAGTTTTTTGCATAGTGGTATAAGAGTATGAAAATTTACACCAACTCTAAAACTAAAACATTAAACATTTAATGAACATAATACTGTCCTGAGTTTTTGCATACTAGTATAAAAAAAGAGTATAAAAAGTATAACTAAAATAAACTAAAGGTTTCTAGCATTGACATTTGCAAAGTGGCAAAGCAGCGTATGAGTTAATGTACACAGTATATGTATGAGGTAGTAGTTGATGTTGTTATAGAGGCAAAAAGTGGCATATGCAGTAAGGCACATTGGGCATCCCTAAATAAGACCGTTCAGAGCACACTGTATATGTATCAGCAGTGGTGTAGATATTAGAGTAGTGTAAATGTAAACAGTAGTAATTACATGTAAGCAGTAGTAATAAAAGTAAACAGTATTAATAAATGTAAACAGAGAATGTAAACAGTATTATGATTATAGGCAGTGATGTAATACAAACATTAGTGCAAGTATGAGAAGTAGTGCAAACTGTATGAGCACATGACCGAGAGTTTAGTGAATAACCCGTTTGATGACACAGAGTCCAGTGTTAAAATCTTTGTGTTGTGTGGTAATGTGTGAGAAAGTTTTAGTGTTAAGGCAGTTCAAATGGGAGGGGGGGCAGAGCAGGCAGAGTGTTTAGCATCCTGACTGCCTGATGAACAGAGCTGTCTCTCAGTCTGCTGGTTCGAGCCTGGAGACTCCTCAGTCTCCTCCCTGATGGCAGCAGTCTGAAGCAGCTGTGTAGTGGGTGTGTGGGATCACCTGCCATGCAGTGGGCTTTCCGAGTGAGGCGTTTGCTGTGTAAGTCCTGCAGTGAGGGCAAGGAGGTGCCCACGATCTTCTCAGCTGCTCTCACAATGCGCTGGAGGCTCTTGCGGCAGGATGCAGTACATGCACCAAACCACACAGTGATGCAGCTGGTCAGGACACTTTCTATGGCACCTCTGTAGAAGGTGCTCATGATGGGGGTTGAAGCTCCAGCCCTTTTCAGCTTGCGGAGAAAGTAGAGACGCTGGTGAGCCTTCTTTGCCAGTGCTGCAGTGTTCCTGCTCCAGGACAGGTCCTTTGAGACGTGCACTCCCAGGAACTTGGTGCTGTCTACTCTCTCCACTGCGGTGCTGTTGATGGTCAGAGGGGCATGTTGGGCATCCTTCTTCCTGAAGTCCACAACAATCTCCTTTGTCTTCTCCACGTTGAGAGTGAGATTGTTGTGTCCGCACCACAAGGCCAGGCGGCTCACCTCGTTCCTGTAGTCCGTCTCATCGTTGTTGCTGATGAGACCCACCACTGTTGTGTCGTCCGCAAACTTGATGAAGTGGTTGGAGCTGTACGATGGTGTGCAGTCGTGTGTTAGCAGGGTGAATAGAAGGGGGCTCAGCACACATCCTTGTGGGGCCCCTGTGTTCAATGTGATGGTGCTAGATGTGTTACTCCCGACCCGCACTGTCTGTGGTCTCCCGGTCAGGAAGTCTAGCAGCCAGTTACACATTGAGGTGTTCAGCCCCAGACTGTCCAGTTTAAGGATGAGCTGTTGGGGGATGATGGTGTTAAATGCCGAGCTGAAGTCGATGAACAACATTCTAACATAGGAGTCCTTCGTGTCCAGATGTGTGAGAGCTGTGTGAAGGGCAGAGGAGATGGCATCGTCGGTTGAGCGATTAGGTCGGTATGCAAATTGGAAGGGATCCAGGGAGTCAGGGAGGACAGATGTGATGCTTTTCATGACTAGCCGTTCAAAGCACTTCATCAGGATGGGGGTGAGTGCTACTGGGCGATAGTCATTGAGGCATGCGGGCGTTGCCTTCTTTGGGACAGGGATGATGGTGGTGGCTTTGAAACAGGTGGGGACGATGGCCTGGCTCAGTGAGATGTTAAAGATGTCCGTGAAGACCGCTGCGAGTTCCCCTGCACAGTCCTTCAGCACACGACCAGGTATGTTGTCAGGACCAGAGGCCTTCCGGGCGTTAATCTTGATGAATGATCGCCTTACGCTGTCTGAGGACAGCGTCAGCACCTGGCCATCAGGAGAGGGGGGGAGTTTATGTGCTGGTGTGCTGTTACTTGCCTCGAACCGAGCAAAGAACTCATTCAGTTCATTCAGCGCAGAGGCTGAGCTGTCACAGGTCTGGGGGGGTGGTTTGTAGTTTGTGATGGTCTGTATTCCCTGCCACAGACTGCGTGTATCCCTGCTGTCCTTGAAACGGTGAGCTATTTTCCCAGAATACTGCCTCTTTGCCTTTCTGATGCCCCGGTCCAGGTTGTTTCTGGCTGCCCTCAGGCCCACCTGATCTCCCGCTTTGAAGGCAGCATTCCTGGCTTTCATGAGTCTGTGAACCTCAGCTGTCAGCCATGGCTTCTGGTTAGCCCGAACAGTGATGGTTTTAAGGTTGGTTACATCATCAATGCACTTGGTGATGTATCTGGAACACGGAGTGCGACAGAGTGCGACAGAGTGCGACAGGCGCAAGCCTGTGCACAGCACCTGTGCGAGCGGACACTGACATTTCTACCTTTCTACCTTTCTTGAACGCAGAGTGCGACAGGCGCGAGCCTGTGTACAGCACCTGTGTGAACGGACGCGGGCATTTTTACCTTTCTACCTTTCTGTGATTAAGTTTTAGAGCAACTGTCTTTTCTGACTGCGTTGTGGATCTGCAAACATTATAAGTTGCCGGTCAAAGCAGATGACCGCTTGTACTGAGCCTGGTACTGCTAGAGGTTTCTTCCTTCTAAAAGGGAGTTTTTCCTTTCCACTGATGCCATTGTGCTTGCTCAGGATAGGAGACCGTGGCAAAGCCAAGATTTGACTTGTTTGCTAGATTCATTAGATAGAAAACTTTACTAGTCTAACCAGCATTTTAGTAGTGTGAGCTGCTACCTCCCCTTAGCTTAGCTGAATTTATTGTTCGCTTACCTTCTGTCACGATCTGGTGCGGTGTTGGATGAACCCGGAGATGCAGACAGGCAGAACACTCGGAGGCACGAGTTGAAATCAATAAATCATTTAATATGTTAGTGAACTAAAAAATAACTAAGACAGGACAGTACTCACAAATCCTAGAACTTGTAGGCTGTGGCACAAGCACGGACACGACACACCAGGTAAATCGACAAATGACCTGACACTCAAACCCACACCCACACAAACTAATATATGCACCGTAATTACCCAAAACCCAAAACACCTGAGAACGCAGCAGCCCAGGGAACCACAAGGTGTAAGGATGGAGACTGGCCCACCATCCTGACAGTACTGACACCTACTACCTCTCTCAACTTCCTGTGTCCTCTGGACTGTTCTGGATTCCCTCCTGTACTCATTCAAGGTAATGTTCATTCAAGTTACCTCTTTCTGCTTCTTGTATATCTCTTTTGGAGCCGTGGGCCTGTTGTTAGCGGCTACTTCCGTGTTAGCTTCAACCGGTTCGACGATGTTAACATACTCCGCTTTGGAGTTGTTTGAACTTAACAACTGCTCCATTCCTCTCTATTTCCACCATCAAACAACTGGGACTTCTGCGTAGACCTTGTTACATCCATAGAAGCTCTCGAAAGAAAATTGTTTATTCTCAGCCGAACCCCGGCTCGATTGCAGCTGTCTGGTCAGGGGGATGTGTCGCACGTGCCACGCCTCAATGTCGTCATCAGAACGCTGCGTCTGTAGTCCATTGTAGGTCTCAGCGCACGAAGTGGCAAGGAATACGTGGAGTGGACTTCAGTCTGCTTAAACCGGTTCAAAAAGCTCCTATTCCAACTGGTATTAAATTAGAACTTTTCAATGTGCAGTCACTATCTATCAAATCATGTTTAATTCATGATCACATTCTAGAGAAGAACTTGGACCTCATGTGCCTTACAGAAACTTGGCATCAACCGGATGTGTTCAGCTCTTTGAACGAAGCGTGTCCCGTTGGATACAGTTATCTGCACAGAGCCCGCAGTACTAGCCGCGGTGGTGGTCTGGCTGTAATTTATCGAATTTAAAACTGTCTCATCTGCTTCTAAGAACTTTTCTTCTTTTGAATGTCTGGCTTTCAGCTTCAAAGCCCCACTCCTGATGAATGTTATATTAATTTATAGGCCGCCCAAACCGCATGTTTCATTTAACTCAGAGATGCATGACCTCCTCACTTTTTTCTGCACCTCCCCTGTGAAGACTATTTTTCTTGGCGACTGTATCCACATGGACAATTCTTCTTCACCTCTGGCAATAGATTTTGTCTCTTTTGGACTCTCTTAATCTCACTCAATATGTTGACGCCCCTACGCACAGCAGGGGGCATACTCTGGATTTGGTGATTACAGACACTGTACTCATCAATAACTTATCTGTATATGACCTGGGTGTCTCAGACCACAGGGTCATCTCCCTGGAAGTGCCTTCATCTTCGCCTGCTTCAAACCCAAAACGACCCATCCAGTTCCGTGACTTTAAAAACATTTCCCCTGATGTTCTGTCTGCTGATCTTCACACCCTGACCGCTGTCAATCATTCATCTGCAGATGACTCTGTGGATTCATTCATTCATTCAACCTTTATTTAGTCAGGTAAATCTTTTGAACCTCATGGGCTCATTTACGAAAGCGACCTGCTAAAACTAAAGAACAATGAACAGCAATGGTAGAATTTCCTTAAACAATAAACAATCAAACAATAAACAATAGAAAACAAGAGAGAAAAAAAAAATATATATATATATATATATATATATATATATATATATATATATATATATATTTTTTTCTTTTCTTTCTTTAACAAAGTATCAAAAAACTAGCAAAACATTATAAGGTATATGTATAAAATCAAAGACAGGAACAAATCTGCATTGGTTTTTGCCAGGATTCCAACAGATTCTGAAAACCATTTAGAGAAGTCAAGTTCGAGAGCTTCAGATCTTTTTGTAAGATATTCCATGAAGCAGGAGCAGAGTAGGAGAAGGCCCTTTTTCCAAGTTCAGTCCTCACTGACGGAACACTGCAGGCAATCATGTCCTGAGAGCGCAATGGATTACTACAACCAATCTCTTCTGGAGCTCCTGGACCTATCTTGAAGACAAGACTGGTGTCTTTCTCCCGTTCAGCCCCCTGGTACACTGATGAGCTGCACAAGATGAAGGCAACTGGCCGTGCTATTGAGAGACGTGTAAAATCATCTGGTCTCTCTGTGCATAAGCAGGCATATAAAGAACATCCGAAAGAGTACCCCTATTCTCTTAAAGAAGCACGCTCCAAATATTATTCTAACATCATCAACACCTGTTCTGGAAACTCTAAACAGCTCTTCTCCACAATAACTCGTCTGCTTAATCCAATTAAACAAAATCTTGAGGACTCTGCTCAAAAATGCGACCTGTTTCTTTTGTCATTTTAAAACCAAAGTTGACACTATCAGATCTCAGCTCCACAACCTCCCTGTTCTCAGTGTGCCACCTACCCGTCTGCATTCTGGGACCCTAAACAGCTTTGACGAAGTTGTTCAGAGTGAGGTGGAGGCCATCATCAAGAAAATGAAGCCTTCATCCTGCGCCCTGGATCCTTTCCCCTCGTCTCTCATAAAAACCAATCACTCTGCAATAGGCCCACTAATCACTCAAATAATAAATCAGTCTCTACAATCTGGTCATGTTCCACTGCCTCTAAAAACTGCCATCATTAGGCCTCTTCTGAAAAAATCTAATTTGGATCCCGACATTTTTTCTAATTACCGCCCAATTTCACACCTCCCTTTTCTGTCTAAAGTGCTGGAGAAAGCTGTTGCTGCTCAGCTGCAGGACCACCTACAACAACACTCCCTGTATGAGAAGTTCCAGTCTGGATTCAGGGCAGCTCACAGTACAGAGACTGCATTGCTGAGAGTTACCAATGATGTCCTCTTGGCTGCTGACACTGGCTCTCCCTCCATCCTTGTCCTCCTTGACCTCACTGCAGCCTTCGACACTGTGGACCATAGTGTCCTCCTCCACCGTCTTCATGTGGAGGTCGGTCTCTGTGACACCGTCCTGGACTGGTTCAAATCTTTCCTCTCCAATAGGCTGGAATGTGTTAGTCTTGGCAACGCCACGTCCCAGACAGTCTGTGTCTCCTGTGGTGTCCCTCAGGGGTCGGTTCTGGGGCCCCTGCTGTTTTCCCTTTACATGCTGCCTTTAGGTCAAATTATTAATCAGTTCAACATTTCTTTTCACTGTTATGCCGATGATACACAGCTTTACATCAGGACTGGAGCATCCTCATCTTCCACCTTGTCATCTCCATCTTCACTCACTGCCCTCTCTGCCTGCCTGGAGGCAATTAGGGCATGGATGAATCAGAACTTTCTTCAATTAAACTGCTCCAAGACTGAGGCCATACTGATTGGCACCCCTCACCAGGTACAAACATCTCCTATAACAACACTTTCCTTTTCTGGACAAGACATCCCCCTCTCCACCTCTGTTACTAATCTTGGAATAAAAATGGACTCCCATCTTACATTTGAAAATCACATTAAGCGTCTGTTTAAAACTTGCTTCTTCCATCTTTGAAACATCTCCAGACTTTGCCCATCCCTAACTTTTTCCGATGCTAAGAAGCTCGTCCATGCTTTTGTCTCCTCTAGGCTCGACTACTGCAACTCCCTGTTTATTGGAATCCCTGGCAAGAACCTTCAGAAACTTCAGTATATTCAAAATAGTGCAGCAAGGATCTTGTTGAGGGTTCGTAAATTTGAACATATTACGCCCATTCTCCATAACCTTCATTGGCTTCCTGTCGCCTACAGAATTCAGTACAAAACTGCTCTCATTACACATCAATGCTTACACGGAGCTTCACCAGATTATCTGAAGGATATTCTTATTCCATACTCATCCACCCGGTCGCTGCGGTCACAGAACAGTAATCTCCTTCACATTCCGAGAACCAAATTAAGGACCATGGGAGACCGGGCTTTCAGTGTGGCTGCCCCCCGCCTGTGGAACTCTCTTCCTGACTGTCTGAGAGCCCCACAGTCACTGGTTGACTTTAAGAGCGGCTTGAAGACCTTTCTTTTCGACCGAGCATACTCTACCTCCTCATGATTCTACTTTTGATCTTAGTTGATACTGTTATTTTTTTTACTTGTTTTATTACTTGTTTTATTGACATTTAATTCTGTTGCACTTTGTAGCACTTTGAGATTTTCATTAATGAAAAGTGCGTTATAAGTTGAATTCATTATTATTATTATTATTACATTTTCATGGATAAACATTAAGACATGGAACAGAAATTACATCTTTGAATTAATAACATGCAATGTTTTGAACAAATGATGTCAACTGTCCATCTGTCCCTCTCCTATAAAAAGGAATGACAGTTTGAACAAAGGCTTCTTGTAGTTTTATCTTCATGAGAATGAGTCTCTGGTAGTAATACTCATTTTCGATAAGGCAAGTTATTAACGTAGCCTGTTCAGATGTTTTAGAAACTCTGAGGTCAGATGAACAAAAGCTCTCATTAAAACGGTCGGTCCGTTTCATGGGAGAATGAGTTTATGTTGCAGTGAAGTTAACACAGTGACAGTTTATTTTCATTCAACCTTTATTTAAACAGACAAGTCAAACTGAGCCTCGAAGACTCATTTACAAGTGAGATCTGTTGGACCGACAATAAAAGTGGTGAAAAATGATACATAGGGTTTGGAGACAAAAACAATTCCTAACACATTTTTGACCTCTGCTTAAAGGTAAAAAATGTGGTAATGAAAAAAAGCCTTGCACACAAGCACAGAATGACGCCGAATTACGCAGGGGGGGGGGGACTCAAAGGCGGTTGAGCAGCCAGCTCACAGAGGCACTGCAGAGTTCAGATAAAATCACTCAGTTCATGTACAGTAGTTCCCTCTGGAGAGATCTGTGCACACTCATGGGGGAGGGGGGCTGCCGAGAATTTCCAGATGCGAATCCAGAGTCCTGCAATGATGACCAAATGTCTATTCATCTGGGCTCCTCTGAAAAGTCTGTGGAATTCCTCAGTAGGAGGATTGGGAGGGGGAGAGGGCGTCAGGTTTACAAAACTTCTGCAGGCGTGTTGAGATAAGAGGGCCTGTCAAGGCTAGTCAGGGAGCCAAATTTCAGATAAACATGATTTGTTTTGGGGACAGGCACAACTTTAATGACATCTACCTTCAATCTGTCAATTCACTCGATTTTCAAATGTCCAAATTAAATGACCATACCAATGGAACGTGCCTGAGAAAAAAAAAAACGAAGATCTAATCCATTCAGCCAAAAAGCTGGATTCTCGGGACATGAACAAAGCCATCATGTAAGGCAGGCAGCCTTTTCAGGTCCAGATTTGCCGCGACGTCTTGATAGACCAGGAACCAGCAAAATCCAAAAAGCAGGAACCAGTTATAACGCACTTTTCATTACTGAAAATCTCAAAGTGCTACACATATATTGAATGCTACACACATTCATAAACCAGTGGCGGCAGACTACCATGCAAGGTGCTTTCCAGTCCTACCGGGAGCAACTCAGGGTTAAGTGTCTTGCCCAAGGACACAACGACACATGGTGCGGGTCCCGGGAGTCGAACCGCCAACTTTCCGATCGGGAGACGACTCCCCTTACCATTACGCCACGGCCGCCCCATTAATCCAATTAAACATGTGTCCTTAGGATCCACAGATGACAGCAGAGATAGACACTCCATAGAGTCTTCCAAGTCGATGAGATATCCAGATGTGTGCATGCCAACAGGGCAAATCCGCTCGCCTACAGCCTGTCTTCTCTTTAAAGAAATGTTATCAGTTGTGTTGAGGGACCAACTGACCAAATTGAAGTCCATAGTTATGATTCAGAAAATTTTGTAGAAGAGAGGCTCTCAGACAGTTTCACAGACAAGACAAAGCAAAAGCAAAGCAGAGACTGAGAGGAGACGTCCGCCCTTGAGAAGAGCAAGTGTCAAAAGGCTCTTATTTTTAGTGTCAAATTCAGAAGCTTGTGAGCTGAGACTGAATAAAACATGTCTGTTCATTCCAAAGGGAATAGATTAACAGTTTCAAACACAAAACACATGAATAATATTTAAAGTGAGGTGAACTCTTTTGTTTGTTTGAGTTGATTAAACTTGTCAAAAAAATGATGTATGAAATTCCTTCATGATGAACTGTGACTGATCAACAACGATTAATGTGTTGACGTTTGACCCCTTTTCTCCACATCATAAACTCTCAGTAGTACTAATTGTGTCTCGGGGTTTTCATTGTTTTGTAATTGACATGACATCATTTTCATTATTTCATTGTTACCTGTTTGACAGTTTTGTTGACATTTTGTACCAACAGATCCTTCACCTTTGTCAGACAACGTCAGAGGCAGATTCCAGTTGATGGTTATTATATTATTAGTTGTTTCCCTCCTGTAGCAATACTCTATTTGTTATCACTGATGTCTAACAAAGAGCCTTATTTTAGAAGACCAATGACGAGTCTCTGTCCAAATGATCAGAGAGAGATAATCTGACCATTAATTATTTATTTATAAAGGTATAAAAATGTGAAAAATCAGAGAACCAGATGTCAAGTAGCCTACATATATCCTCGTGTTGTTTATCATATTTTTAAGAGACATTATATAATCTAATTGTTTTAAGAAATAGTATTAGGTGTGAAAGTTCATGCTCAATCTTCCAGGTACCAAATCCAATAATTCTCAGTCGGGTCATCTGTACAGTTTATTTTTTATAGAAACGTTTCGCCCTCCATCCGGAGGGCCTCATCAGTCAGAGGAGTTCCAGTAAACTGTTTCCCCACCAAGTAGTAAACCCCACTTTGGCTGTGGCTGGCTGCCTGGGAGCAGTGGCGGACTTAGACATTTTGGGGCCCCAGGCAAACCTTTGTAAAGGGGCCCTCCCCCAAGTCAGCCTAAATGTACCATTAGGCCCTGCCCTGAAGGTCAAAGATTTTCATGTTCATAGTCTAATACTGGGAACTAGACAATAAAAACAACTGGTTTTTTTTCTCTACTTTAATAAGGTACAACTATCCTTTAAAGTCTTTTTGCAAAACATGTTTTATTATTATCTCGGGGTCTTGTTCACGAATGAGGGAAAACTGGAGCGTGAGATCGATAGGCGGATAGGTGCAGCATCCGCAGTGAAGCGGGTGCTGTACCGGTCTGTCGTGGTGAAGAGGGAGCTGAGTCGAAAGGCAAAGCTCTCAATTTACCGATCGATCTACGTTCCCACCCTCATCTATGGTCATGAGCTTTGGGTTGTGACCGAAAGAACGAGATCTCGGATACAAGCGGCTGAAATGAGTTTTCTCCGCAGGGTGTCTGGACTCTCCCTTAGAGATAGGGTGAGAAGCTCAGTCATCCGGGAGGGACTCGGAGTAGAGCCGCTGCTTCTCCACATCGAGAGGAGCCAGTTGAGGTGGCTCGGGCATCTGGTTAGGATGCCTCCTGGACGCCTCCCTGGTGAGGTGTTCCGGGCATGTCCCACCGGGAGGAGACCCAGAGGAAGACCCAGGACACGCTGGAGGGACTATGTTTCTCGGCTGGCCTGGGAACGCCTTGGGATTCCCCCAGAGGAGCTGCTCCAAGTGGCTGGGGAGAGGGAAGTCTGGGCCTCCCTACTTAGGCTGCTACCCCCGCGACCCGACCCCGGATAAGAGGAAGAAAATGGATGGATGGATGTTTTATTATTGCAATAAAAGGCTCTAAATCAAGTCTTACACCAAAATTCAACAACACTAAATAAACACAAACAAATAGAGTCAGAGTCAGAGAGTCAGAGAGAATTTATTGTCATTTGCACCGCATGTAGTACATGTGTTGAAAACGAGATTATGTACACAGGGTCCCAGTTACATCCAACAACAAATGCAAGAGAAAAACAATAATAACATCTAGGATTAACTAAGAGAGACATCAGCTAGTAATACACTAAGCCCTAATGTAGTAGAAAAACATCATTATAAACAGCAGCACGAACATGAGTCATTATGAGCAGATGGTCACAGATGAACGCAGCAACAAGAAACAGATCAGCATCAGCATGATGTGACATTTTGCAGTGTTTATTCTTATTATTTATTTATTCATGAGTCTGACAGCCTCAGGGTAGAAGCTGTTCCTCAGTCTAGTGGTTCTACATTTGATGCTCCTCAACCTCCGTCCCGAGGGGAGTGGTGCAAAGAGTGAGTGTGCTGGGTGAGTGAGGTCTTTCATGATGCAGGTGGCTCTTTTTCTGCATCTGGAGGTGTAAATGTCTGTGATGGTGGGGAGACTGACTCCCACAGACTTCTGTGCAGCCTTCACCACTCTTTGTAGAGCTTTCCTCTCTGCAACTGTGCAGCCTCCATGCCACACGTTGATGCTGGAGCACAGGACGCTCTCCACTGCACACCTGTAGAACGAGGTGAGGACTGAGCTTCTCAGACCGGCTCGTCTCAGCCGTCTGAGGAAGTAGAGTCTCTGATGACCTTTCTTGATCAGGCTGGTGGTGTTATTGCTCCAGCTGAGGTTATCATTCAAGTGTACACCCAGGTACTTGTAGCTGGAGACCACCTCCACCGCAGATCCACCTATATACAGTGGGGTGTGGGTGTGTTTGTTCCTTCTGAAGTCCACAATCATCTCCTTCGTCTTCTTCACATTCATGTGAAGGTTGTTCTCTTTGCACCAGCTCTCCAGATGTTCCACCTCCTGTCTGTAGCTGGATTCATCATTATCTGTGATGCATCCCACCACAGCTGTATCATCTGCAAACTTAACAATATGACAGCCTGGATGTGTGGCTGTACAATCATATGTGAGCAGAGTGAACAGAAGAGGGCTCAGCACACATCCTTGAGGAGAGCCAGTGCTGAGGGTGATGGTGGAGGAGGAGAAGTTGTGGATCTTCACGGACTGTGGTCTGTTTGTTAAGAAGTCTAGTACCCAGTTACAGATGGAGGGGCTTAGTCCAAGTGTGGATAGTTTGTCTATCAGAGTTTGGGGGATCATGGTGTTGAAGGCAGATGTGAAGTCCACAAAGAGCAGACGCACGTATGAGTCCTTCTGATCCAGGTGGGTGAGAGCAGTGTGGACCACAGAGGAGATGGCGTCCTCTGTTGATCGGTTCTCGCGGTATGCATATTGATGAGGGTCCTCGCTGATGTTGACGGTTGTCTTGATGTGGGACATGACCAGTTTCTCAAAACATTTAGCGACTATCGGGGTGAGAGCCACCGGTCTATAGTCATTCAGACCAGTCACTGTGGAGCTTTTTGGGACTGGGATGATGGTGGCAGTCTTCAGGCAGGTGGGAACTGACTCCAGTGAAAGTGAGGTGGTGAAGATGTCAGCCAGCACCTCACAGAGCTGGTCCGCACATTCCTTCAGAACTTTCCCTGGGATGTTGTCTGGACCCGTAGCTTTATGAGGGTTGATCCTTCTGAGACTACCTCTCACTTCTGCTGCGGTCACTTTGAGGTGCTCCTCGTCTGGTGATGAGGTGAGTCTGGTGCTAGTTGGTCTGTTTGGATCATCAAAACGTGCATAAAACTTATTGAGGGCATCAGGCAGGGATGGGTCCCTGGGGCATTGTTTGCTTTTGCCCTTGTAGTCTGTTAAGCATTTGATGCCCTGCCACATGCTCCGTGGATCATGTGAGATGAACTGACCCTCGATCCTCTGTGCATACGTGGCTTTGGCCTTCTTTATGCCATCATCCAGTTCTCTCCTGCACTTTCTCAACTCCTCAGTATCTCTAGACTTGAAAGCAGTGTCCCTGGCTGCCAGCAGGGTGCGGACATCCTTATTTAGCCAGGGTTTTTGATTGGGGTAGAATTTAACATACTTTCTTATAAATAGAGAGGGTAGATGTGAGCAATACAGTAGAAATATATTTTCCTAAATTATAAGATTTTCACAACTTTAATTCTTTTAACGTTATATTACATATTCTGTAACAGGGAACAGTTGTTAGATCAATGTGAAAAAGTGAGTGTGTGTAGTTGAGATGTGGTACTTTGAGATGAATTCACACACTGGCTCGATATGAACAGCAAGATGTCCAGGCATGAGACACTTTTTACAGCATTAAGTGATCATGAATTACCTTGATTATTCAGCTGGACTTCTATGAAAGTTGTCTTCTGTCTTGTTTCTGGTCTTTAATGATGCATGTTTAAAGACTGCATCTGAAAAAAACAACAAATATGTTAGTGTTGGAGGAAATAAAAGAAAAAATAAGACATTATTACATTTAACACATGTGAAGGCTCTCATTTATCCAAGTTTCCATAATTAAGACTGAAAGTTTTGACTTCTTTTTAAACCTTAAAACTTACACAGACTGTAAGACGTACTGTAAACTAAATGACTCAAATAATGTCACAGATTTTTCCACCTGGATTATTGAGCATGCATCAGGGAATGTCACTTTTCATTTATATCAATTTTTACATTTTAGATAACATTTTAATTTAGCAATCCTAGCCTTTTGATTCTGTTGTTTTAAACTAACAGTGGCATTTCTGTCCAAAGCAAACCAGTCATTATTAAAAAACACATTTTTGCATTACTCTGAAAGCTATAAGTTGTGCTTTATAATGTATTTAATGGAGGGACTATGGACCAAATAACAAAACAATGATAGTCTGATGAAGTTTTAACAGTCAAATATTTTGTAAAATGGTTGAGAATTTTTTTTATAGATAACTGTGGAATATTTTAGATCTATTCTATTCAATGTAAAGTCCGAATAATTTAATAATACTGTATACTAAGCAAGCAGGGCAGAGAGCTAAAGTAGGTAAAATATATAATCCCCTCTCTCCTATTTAAGTCAGAAGATTTAGGTCGAATATCTTTTAATATTTTGATACAGAAAGAAAACGTGAAAATAGTGGTTGTCTCAGCTGATTACTGTTAGGATTTCTTTTACCCAACCTACAAAATAATTTCTAAAACTCGTACCTCATCTTGCTGTGAATCCTCGTCTTTATCTTCATCTTGAGTCACTGCCT
>JBBPBX010027210.1:0-10804 GCA_038048925.1 Garcialebias charrua | reverse complement strand
TATATATATATATATATATATATATATTTCTCTCTCTTTTGTTTTCTATTGTTTATTGTTTGTTTGTTTATTGTTTAAGGAAATTCTACCATTGCTGTTCATTGTTCTTTAGTTTTAGCAGGTCGCTTTCGTAAATGAGCCCATGAGATTCAAAAGATTTACCTGACTAAATAAAGGTTGAATGAAAATGAATGAATCTTGAGTCACTGCCTCGGCGCCATTAACTTCCTCCTGGCTGGATCCTGATGTCCGGCGGCGGTTCCGCCACACTTTTAAATGGGCCGCTGCCGCTCGTGACCGTCATTAGCAGTTGATGAAGTTTTAGAATTCGACCCATTAAAAAAGGTTGTCACTTTCGGTAGTGAAGAAACATACGTTATTGTTTTTTGACGCTTTTTACGTTTTTCAGCTCCGCTTTTCTGTCTCCTGTCTCCCGCTTCCTTCTCACTCAAACAGCAGCGAGCATACAGCACTTCCTGGATTAGTGGGTGACGTCATGACGCATGACGGAATAGTCCATTTTAGTAGGGGGGTACAGAACTCAACCGTTTTTTCTGTTGCGTTTTTAAAGATAGTTTTCATCGTAACTATAATTATTTTATGTTAAACGTACATTAACAAGCAGGAGCAATGTTAGGGATGTAGGTGACGGCTGGGGCCCCTGCTGAATGGAGGCCCCTGCTGATTGGCCGCCACTGCCTGGGAGGAGTCGACGAGGGACAGGACGGACCCCAGAAACCATCTTGACTCCAGCAAACTGGTTGGTCCACTTAAGGTGTTTACTGCTTGGTGGGGAAACAGTTTGCTGGAACTCCTCTGACTGATGAGGCCTGATGAGGGTCAAACATTTCTATAAAAAATAAACTGTCCAGATGACCCGACTGAGATTTATTGGAGTATTAGGTGTGACTCTTTTTTACAACCACCCCATATTTTACCTCAATATCTGTAACACTGAGTCATAGACAAAAATATGTAATCAGTTGTAGATATACATAAAAGTTTATCTGTTGATTGATAAATGTTTTTCTTCTTCAGAGCTTTTCTTCACATTGATATATATTGGTTGTTGTTTGTAAGATTTTATTGGGGCCATTCTTCACTTGGTGTCCAATGTATTTATTTTCAAAACCCTATCTGTACAGAATCTTTGATAAATATTCATAGATTTTGTCATCATGTTTTACCAGCTATTTCAACAGTTTTAATCAATTATACTTCATCATCATTTACAATTTTATGAATTCTTGCTCACACAGCCATTATGCTTATTCAATATTCTGTTATCTCATCTAATTTGTTGAAAACAAACCATAATCATTACACTTCATGTGGGTCTAAGTAAATGTACTGTAATAGATGTACCCACCATCACTTGTGACTTTCATCACTGATTCACCTGCTGTGGCTCTCATTGCTTGTTTGCTTGCAGCCACTGTCTCTCCAGATGTCTCTTTGCCTGCAGCTGCAGTCTCCAGTGGCCTCCCCGCATGCTGATGTGTCCTCCCTGGTGGTCTCCTCACCTAACCTTTGCCTGAGCCAAAGAGGGTCCAGGTGGACGCAACTTCTGCCCATGAATGGACAGTCTCCTAGAACTCTTGCCTGAAGATGGACGGTCTCCTGGCCACTGGTCAGATCTCTTGCCATGTTCTGGATGGATTACTGGCCACCCCATGATCTTCTGCCACATTCAGGACAGTCACTGGGCTGCCTGCCTGGGCAATTGTCCTGCTTTGGATGGTCTCTTGGTTGTCCACCTAGACTCAGGGGTTTGAGTTTCTGTGTTCCTTTTGTATTTCTGTTGCCCAGGTTCCTACCTGCTAGTTCTCTATTCGTGTTTTGGTCCTTGTGTTTCCCTGTGTGCCCTCCATAATATTTTTTCTTTCCTTCCACCCAAGTTAGGTGTAGATTCCTACTCGGGTTTTTCAGGGGCCATTCCATTGAGTGAGGGGTACTGTGGGGTTTCTGAGTTTTTGTCCTGTCTTGTCTGTTTCCCCCTGTTTCATTCACCCCTCAGTGTTCCCCCTCCTAGTGTTCGGCTCCTGTCTCACTTGTGTCCAATCCCAATCACCACAGGTGATTGTTGTTCGTCCGCATTAGTGTCTCTATGTATTACTAATATCCGATTAGGTCTCATCAGCAACAACGATGAGACGGACTACAGGAACGAGGTGAGCCGCTTGGCCTTGTGGTACGGACACAACAATCTCACTCTCAACGTGGAGAAGACAAAGGAGATTGTCGTGGACTTCAGGAAGAGGGATGCACAACATGCCCCTCTGACCATCAACAGCACCGCAGTGGAGAGAGTGGACAGCACCAAGTTCCTGGGAGTGCACGTCTCAAAGGACCTGTCCTGGAGCAGGAACACTGCAGCACTGGCCAAGAAGGCTCACCAGCGCCTCTACTTTCTCCGCAAGCTGAAAAGGGCTGGAGCTTCAACCTCCATCATGTGCACCTTCTACAGGGGAGCCATAGAAAGTGTCCTGACAAGCTGCATCACGGTGTGGTTTGGTGCATGCACTGCATCCTGCCGCAAGAGCCTCCAGCGCATCGTGAAAGCAGCTGAGAAGATCGTCGGCACCTCCTTGCCCTCACTGCAGGACTTACACAGCAAACGCCTCACTCGGAAAGCCCACTGCATGGCAGGTGATCCCACACACCCACTACACAGCCGCTTTAGACTGCTGCCATCAGGGAGGAGACTGAGGAGTCTCCAGGCTCGAACCAGCAGACTGAGAGACAGCTCTGTTCATCAGGCAGTCAGAATGCTAAACACTCTGCCTGCTCTGCCTCCCCTCCCATTTGAACTGCCTTAACACAAAAAACTTTCTCACACATTACCACTCAACACAAAGATTTTAACACTGGACTCTGTGTCATCAAACGGGTTATTCACTAAACTCTCGGTCATGTGCTCATTCAGTTTGCACTACTTCTCATATTTGCACTAATGTTTGTATTACATTACTGCCTATAGTCATACTACTGTTTACATTCACTGTTTACATTTATTAATACTGTTTACATTTATTACTACTGCTTTACATTTATTATTACTGTTTACATTTACACTACTTTTATCTACACTACTGCAGATACATATACAGCATTCTCTGACTAGCCTTATCTAAGGATGCCAAATGTGCCTTATGTGCCTTACTTCATATGCCACTTTGCCTATATACCAACATCAACTACCTCATACATATACTGTGTACATTAACTTATATGCTGCTGTGCCACTCTTTGCAAATGTCAACGCTAGAAACTTCAGTTTATTTTATAGATATACGTTTTATACTTTTTATACTACTATGCAAAAACTCAGGACAGTATTACACTTTTATTATTTCATTTTATGCTTATGTTCATTGGGTGTTTGGTGTTTTAGGGGTGTTTGGTGTTTCAGTGTTGGTGTAAATTTTCATACTTTTATACTATTATGAAAAAACTCAGGACAGTGTTACACTTTTTTACTATTTTATGCTTATGTTTATTAAATGTTTTAGTGTTTAGATGGTTACTGTTGCACCGAGGGGCTGAGAGAAACGCAATTTCGGTCCTGTGTATGTCCTGTACATATTGCAGTTCTGACAATAAAGTTGACTTTGAAAGATACAAGATGGCGGCGCTCCAAGATCCAAGATGGCGGCGCGTGCAAACGTTGCGGCTTCTCTCTCTCCCAGCAACACGGTGCTTTCGTCTGTTTTGTCCTGCACGCCGCAATTTGCCGGCACGTCTTTGTCTTGTCTACGTGTTCAAGAACGCAAGTATAGCCGTGAATTCCTGCTTGATGTCGGAAAAACCGCTCATTTGGGAATAAACAGCGAACTCCAGGAGAAGCTACATGAGCTCGAGGAGGAGTTACGTGAGCTTCGTGACTGCGAGCTGCTCTGGAAGCCAGCCCCGAGCTTCCCTTCATCGCGCCCGCCGTGGAAGTACCACAAGCGGCGTGACGCTTCACCGCGCCCGCCATGGAAACGCCACAAGCGGCGTGACAGGAAACAGAAGCGGGGTAAACGCGGAGGTATCAGAGCTAGGCTAGCAGCTAGCCCACACAGGCCGGCTATTCCATCCATGGTTCTGGCTAACGTGCGCTCCTTGGACAACAAATTGGATTATATACGCCTGCTACGAACGACACAAAAGACTGTGAGAGACTGTTGTGTGTTTGTATTCACGGAAACGTGGCTTAACAACAACGTTCTGGACCACGCTATCCAGTTGGAGCAGCTAACATGCTACAGAGCGGACCGAGCTTTCATCAAGGGAGGTAAGACTCGCGGAGGCGGGCTCTGTGTTTACATCAACAACGCATGGTGTCGTGATGCTGCTGTGGTCTACAAACACTGCTCACATTTAGTGGAGTTCATGACTATTAAATGCAGACCGTTCTACATACCGAGGGAGTTTACAGCTGTTATGATTGTTGCTGTATATATCCCTCCAAGCTCCAACAGCAAAGATAGAGGTGAGGCACTGAATGAACTATATCTGCACATCAGTGAGCAACAAACAGCCCACCCTGATGCTTTTCTCATCACGGCTGGTGATTTCAACCAAGCAGATTTAAAGAGTGTTCTTCCAAAAACATACAGAAACATAAACTTTGCAACAAGAGGAAACCACACCCTGGACCAGGTTTACACCACCATGAAAAATTCCTACAGAGCCATCCCCCTCCCCCACATTGGTGCTTCTGACCATATCTGTGTTATGCTAAAGCCAGCATACAGGCCACTGGTGAAAGTCACAAAACCAGTCCGCAAGCAGATACGAGTGTGGCCAGAGGGGTCTTCAGAGGCACTCCAGGACTGTTTTGACACCACAGATTGGAGTATGTTCAAAGAAGCTGCTACCACAAACAACACCACATGTCTCCAGGAGTACTCAGACACTGTATGTTCATACATCACCAAGTGCATTGATGATGTAACCAACCTTAAAACCATCACTGTTCGGGCTAACCAGAAGCCATGGCTGACAGCTGAGGTTCACAGACTCATGAAAGCCAGGAATGCTGCCTTCAAAGCGGGAGATCAGGTGGGCCTGAGGGCAGCCAGAAACAACCTGGACCGGGGCATCAGAAAGGCAAAGAGGCAGTATTCTGGGAAAATAGCTCACCGTTTCAAGGACAGCAGGGATACACGCAGTCTGTGGCAGGGAATACAGACCATCACAAACTACAAACCACCCCCCCAGACCTGTGACAGCTCAGCCTCTGCGCTGAATGAACTGAATGAGTTCTTTGCTCGGTTCGAGGCAAGTAACAGCACACCAGCACATAAACTCCCCCCCTCTCCTGATGGCCAGGTGCTGACGCTGTCCTCAGACAGCGTAAGGCGATCATTCATCAAGATTAACGCCCGGAAGGCCTCTGGTCCTGACAACATACCTGGTCGTGTGCTGAAGGACTGTGCAGGGGAACTCGCAGCGGTCTTCACGGACATCTTTAACATCTCACTGAGCCAGGCCATCGTCCCCACCTGTTTCAAAGCCACCACCATCATCCCTGTCCCAAAGAAGGCAACGCCCGCATGCCTCAATGACTATCGCCCAGTAGCACTCACCCCCATCCTGATGAAGTGCTTTGAACGGCTAGTCATGAAAAGCATCACATCTGTCCTCCCTGACTCCCTGGATCCCTTCCAATTTGCATACCGACCTAATCGCTCAACCGACGATGCCATCTCCTCTGCCCTTCACACAGCTCTCACACATCTGGACACGAAGGACTCCTATGTTAGAATGTTGTTCATCGACTTCAGCTCGGCATTTAACACCATCATCCCCCAACAGCTCATCCTTAAACTGGACAGTCTGGGGCTGAACACCTCAATGTGTAACTGGCTGCTAGACTTCCTGACCGGGAGACCACAGACAGTGCGGGTCGGGAGTAACACATCTAGCACCATCACATTGAACACAGGGGCCCCACAAGGATGTGTGCTGAGCCCCCTTCTATTCACCCTGCTAACACACGACTGCACACCATCGTACAGCTCCAACCACTTCATCAAGTTTGCGGACGACACAACAGTGGTGGGTCTCATCAGCAACAACGATGAGACGGACTACAGGAACGAGGTGAGCCGCCTGGCCTTGTGGTGCGGACACAACAATCTCACTCTCAACGTGGAGAAGACAAAGGAGATTGTTGTGGACTTCAGGAAGAAGGATGCCCAACATGCCCCTCTGACCATCAACAGCACCGCAGTGGAGAGAGTAGACAGCACCAAGTTCCTGGGAGTGCACGTCTCAAAGGACCTGTCCTGGAGCAGGAACACTGCAGCACTGGCAAAGAAGGCTCACCAGCGTCTCTACTTTCTCCGCAAGCTGAAAAGGGCTGGAGCTTCAACCCCCATCATGAGCACCTTCTACAGAGGTGCCATAGAAAGTGTCCTGACCAGCTGCATCACTGTGTGGTTTGGTGCATGTACTGCATCCTGCCGCAAGAGCCTCCAGCGCATTGTGAGAGCAGCTGAGAAGATCGTGGGCACCTCCTTGCCCTCACTGCAGGACTTACACAGCAAACGCCTCACTCGGAAAGCCCACTGCATGGCAGGTGATCCCACACACCCACTACACAGCTGCTTCAGACTGCTGCCATCAGGGAGGAGACTGAGGAGTCTCCAGGCTCGAACCAGCAGACTGAGAGACAGCTCTGTTCATCAGGCAGTCAGGATGCTAAACACTCTGCCTGCTCTGCCCCCCCTCCCATTTGAACTGCCTTAACACTAAAACTTTCTCACACATTACCACACAACACAAAGATTTTAACACTGGACTCTGTGTCATCAAACGGGTTATTCACTAAACTCTCGGTCATGTGCTCATACAGTTTGCACTACTTCTCATACTTGCACTAATGTTTGTATTACATCACTGCCTATAATCATAATACTGTTTACATTCTCTGTTTACATTTATTAATACTGTTTACTTTTATTACTACTGCTTACATGTAATTACTACTGTTTACATTTACACTACTCTAATATCTACACCACTGCTGATACATATACAGTGTGCTCTGAACGGTCTTATTTAGGGATGCCCAATGTGCCTTACTGCATATGCCACTTTTTGCCTCTATAACAACATCAACTACTACCTCATACATATACTGTGTACATTAACTCATACGCTGCTTTGCCACTTTGCAAATGTCAATGCTAGAAACCCTTAGTTTATTTTAGTTATACTTTTTATACTCTTTTTTTATACTAGTATGCAAAAACTCAGGCCAGTATTATGTTCATTAAATGTTTAATGTTTTAGTTTTAGAGTTGGTGTAAATTTTCATACTCTTATACCACTATGCAAAAAAACTCAGGACAGTGTTAGTTTTACTATTTTATGCTTATGTCTATTATTATATGTTTCAGTGTTTCAATGTTTAGATGTTTACTGTTGCACCGAGGGACTGAGAGAAACGCAATTTCGGTCCTGTGTATGTCCTGTACAGTACATATTGCAGATCTGACAATAAAGTTGACTTTGACTTTGACTTTGACTTTGACTATTAATATTGTGTTTTGTCATTTGTCTATGGATTGTTCTTCCTATAGATATTGTGATCTGTCTCCCTCCATGTTCTCCTTATAGTAAGTTAGCTGCCCCGTCAGCATCTTGTGTTGTTTATTTATAATAAACTTTATTATCATCACTAGCAACTTGGTATGACATTAGAGTAACCTTTTTTAAACACATAAAGGTTCTTTATTTTTTATATTTGCATTTTTTTATTTAAAGTTCAGTAAGAGGAGAAAATATCTTCATAACTTTAAAAAATATACAATGCATTTTATTTATGCTTATACACTACAGTGTTTTTTTACAAACTGGATGATAGTCAGACTTCATGTTTGTTTTTTGTTTTTTACTTTTCTTAAATTGTAGTGATCTTTTGAAAAAAATAATATAAAGTAAAATATTAAAGTTTAACATGCTTTAGATATTTTCTTTTTAATATTTTTAAACATACAGAAACAAAGGCAAATATCTTCAGTATGTGACGTCAGTTTAAGTACTTCCTTATGAACAAAGACGTTGTAAAGTTCTTTCCTCTAGACGAATATTTGATTTGATTCTTGTCAAGGGAGCAGATATTGTCATGTTCATCGATTTAATCCATCATTTCAATCAATCAATCAATCAATCAATCAATCTTTATTTATAGAGCCCCTTTCAGTAGCCAGAAGGTGCACAAAGTGCTGAACAATACAGAAATAAAAACAAACAATAAAAAACAACAACAATAAAAAACAGCCAGTTAAAAATTAAAAACAATTTAGACCTAACAAGAATGTCAAAGAACTACTAGGTATTAAAAGCCTGCCTGAATAAGAAGGTTTTTAGATTAGATTTAAAAGACTCCATATGAGTGATGGAGCGCAAGTCCAGAGGTAGCTTATTCCAGAGACTGGGTGCAACGACAGAAAAGGCCCGGTCACCCCAACGTTTGTAGTTGGTCTTTGGAACAGACAGGAGAAATGTATTTGATGATCTCAGTGTTCTCCTATATTCACGGACAGTTACAAGATCAGTCAAATACAGTGGGGCAAGACCATTGAGAGCTTTAAAAGTGAATAATAAAATTTTAAATTTAATTCTAAAATCAATTGGAAGCCAATGGAGAGAAAATAAAACAGGGGTAATGTGTTCACGTCTGGAGGTGTTGGTTAAAAGTCTAGCTGCAGCATTTTGGACCAATTGAAGGCGTTTAATGGAGGATTGGGAGATTCCCGCATATAGGGAATTGCAGTAGTCAAGCCTTGAGGTGATAAAAGCATGAATGGCCTTTTCTAAATCAAAACGATTTAAAAAAGGTTTAACTTTGTATAAAAGACGTAGTTGATAAAAACAGGCCTTGACTACAGACGCTATTTGTTTATCAAATTTTAAGTCCTTGTCAAATGTCACCCCCAAGTTTTTAATTTTTGGTCTGCATTTGGAAGTTAGAGCACCAAAGTTACAGGGAGCATCATCACCGAAGAAGATGCATTCTGTCTTTCCTTCGTTTAAAAACAAAAAATTACGGTGAAGCCACTGTTTAATGTCGGCAATACAATCAGCGTATGGGGTGAGAAGATTGCTGTTTTTGGGTTTCATTGGTAGATAAATTTGTACATCATCGGCATAGCAGTGAAAAGAAAAATTATGTCTGGCTATTACTGATCCAAGGGGCAGCATGTACAGTGAAAAGAGGAGAGGACCGAGAATAGAACCCTGCGGCACACCACAAGAGAGAACGGCAGTGGAGGAAGAAAGAGTGTCCAGCATGACAGAGAATGTTCTGTTGGTCAAGTAGGCAGTGAACCACTTGAGTGCTGTACCAGAAATTCCAACATAATGTTGAAGGCGAGATAGAAGGACAGTGTGGTCTACTGTGTCAAATGCAGCTGTGAGGTCCAGTAACACCAGTGCAACGGGACACTTGGCATCCATGGACATGTCATTATGGACTTTTAACAAGGCTGATTCGGTAGAATGACGGGATCTAAAACCAGACTGAAATGTTTCAAAAATACCATGATTTTCCAAAACAGGTTGTAACTGCATAAAAACATTTTTTTCTAAAACTTTAGATAAAAAAGGCAGATGAGAAATAGGTCTAAAATTAGATAAAATTGATGGGTCCAGGTGAGGTTTTTTAAGAAGGGGCCTAACTACAGCATGTTTAAATGCAGCAGGGACAATCCCTAAACGAAGGCAGGAGTTTAAAAGTGTTAAAACACAAAAACCCACAGAATTAAAAACCTCTTTTAAAAACCTGGATGGAAGAAAGTCCAGAGGGCAATTAGTGATCTTTAAATGTTGAACAACATCAGTGAGAGTGGCAAGAGACACTGGTTGAAACTGTTCAAACACAACCGGAGCTACAGAGACAACAGAGTAGTCAGGGGCAACCGGACCAGTGACCTGTCTGACTGAGGCCACTTTATCCTGGAAAATTTTTAGAAAGTTTTCACAGTTTGTGGCTGTGGCATCTGGTAGAATACGCACAGCTGGATTTATAACAGAATTAATAGTGTTAAATAACACTCTAGGACAATGGCAATTATTTGAAATCAAACCAGATAAAAATAGACATTTCGCCTCTTTGACAGATCTCTGGTAATTTTTAAAGCATTCTCTCAAAAATTTTAAGGATGAAGGAAGTTTGTCTCTCTTCCATTGTCGTTCCGCTTTCCTACATATTTTCTTGAGAGTATGCGTGGCATCGTTTAACCACGGCTCAACTCTTGGTTTGGTGGATTTAAACCGAAGAGGAGCGATGGAGTCTAAAATGTCAGAGCAGGTGGTTTGGAAAGAGAGAAGGAAGTCCTCTGGATAAAATTCATTTGTACTTGAAATTGAAAAGTCCATAAAAGCAGTGGTAAACAGTCCAGCGGTCTCAGGAGTAAAAATACGACGCCAATGACCTGCAACAGCAGGCCTACTGACAGGTAGGGGGGCTGAAAACTCTAACATGATGGGAAAATGGGGAAATGAGATGGCAGTTTCAGATGATTCACAGAGTGAGATGGATAGCACATGAGATATAATAAGGTCCAAGGTATGTCCAAGAAGATGAGTTGGCCCACGCACAGACTGTATTAAGTTAAAAGATGTTAAAATATTAATAAAATCAGAGGCTAATTGATCGGACGGGCAACAAACATGAATATTAAAATCTTCACAAAAGAGTAAATTGTCAAATTTGGGGATGGAGTCTGCTAAAAATTCAGCAAATTGTTGAATAAAATCCTTATTATTTTTAGGGGGACGATAGACAATTCCAAATAATACAGGCTGT